>CATIWK010318419.1:0-10826 GCA_949634005.1 Mallotus japonicus | reverse complement strand
GCCATGTTGGTAATTGTAACAGTTGGCACCATTTGCTGTTTCATTGTAACATCTTATTTTTTAGGGATAAGTACAATTTAGTACCCTGTGGTTTCACCTTTTTGCAAAATCAGTTCCGTGGTTTTTTTTTGACATTTTAGCACCCTGTGTTTTATATTTTTTTACACTTTACACCCTTCTAACTAATATAATCATTATTTTATAAGAAAACATTGATATAATATTATATTTCAATGATAAATTTATTCTATGTATGATTTATGATCAATCCATAAAATTGTTTATTTTTAAAAATATTGTAAATTTATTTTAAAAATTATTTCTTTTTATTCATAATAAAATTAAAAATACATTTAAACTTTATTTTTTTTTGAATTTATTGTGGTTAGTTGAATAATATGTCACTCAATATAAGATCTTAGTATTAAAAATCCATATTATTTTTACATTAAAGTATATATTTTAAACAATATTTGTTAAAAGGGTGTAAAATGTAAAAAAATATGAAACACATGGTACTAAAACGTCAAAAAAAATCACATAACTGATTTTGCAAAAAGGTGAAACCACAGGGTACTAAATTGTACTTATCCCTTAAAAATTTAATGCTCACTTATGATCATATTGTTGATTGTATTTAATTGAGGAGTGATTTGATTTGATTTAATGATTAATTTCATGCATAAGGACCCATTTGTTATGTTTTTTGGATACAATTGCATGTTTTGTAAATGTTTAAGGACCTTTTTGTAAATACCCTCACGAGCCGTTGCATAACGGTCAGCTCGTGAGCTTCTGTCTCGTCAATGGCCAGTGCCGCTCACGAGCGATGCTCACGATCGTGAGCCACTCGTGAGGGCAGGCCTGACAGACGAGACTCCTCGTTCCAATAGGATTGTCACCTCACTTCTTTCTATTCCACTCTAAAATGGTAACCTGCAATTTTTGATGTATTCCATATCAAGTTTTGATTATTTTTTTACCTAAATTATGCCTATATATACCCCTTTAACTTCTCTCTTCTTCCTCACACATATTTGCATTCAAAAATCTCCTCTCTTTAATAAAAAAATCCTCTTCTCTCTTCTTATCACTCTTTGTAAATTCTTTTTATCTCCTCCATGGCTCCTAAAAAGAAGACTCAAGATGCTCCTTCCTCATCAAGAAGAGCAACTAAGGAACAACCTAAGAAGTCCCCTCCTATCTCCTATACTTCTACTCAAGTTAGGCAACGATTAGCTCACTTTAGAGAAAGGAAAATCATCTCTTCGAAATTCATGTCTCAAGAGACTTTAGAAAAGATGGGTGCTTCAATGAAGTCAAGACTTTACTTGAAAGGGTAGGCATTTATAATTTTGCTTTTCAAGCTCTTCCTACTTATCCTACTCTTTTCCATGAATTTCTTTCCTCCTATTGCTTGAGAACCCAACTCTTTGATGAACAAAATCCTATGAATAACATGAGATTTAGATTGGGTAGGAGAGAGATGTTTCTCTTTTTGGAGCGGGGCATACAAAGGCATCTCTTTTTGGTTTAAAATCTTTTTGGTTTAAAATCCCTTTGGTATGTTCATCGTTTTATTACCTATTCTATTCATGCTAGGGGATTAAGTAATGAAGCTATTTCTTTTGATGATCTCTATGTCATTCGTTGCTTTGTTGAGAATGTGGAAGTTGAACTAGGAAGATGGCTTAAATGGAGGTTTTGGTTAGTAAGTGATAGTGTAAGTGGGAGTTTGTGTATTAGAGGTTTCATCACCCAAATTGCAAACCACTTTGGCATTCTTTTGCACAACATTCCTTCTATTTCACCTTCTTTTCTTGATGAAAATCTCTTAAGGAACTCTCGGTAATTCAAACTTGTGAGAGATATTTGGGTTTGGAAAGACGAAATAGGAGATAAATATATTAATGAGGAGCTGGAGCATGATTTACAAGACATAGAGCACATTAGTACTTATGGTCTTGAAAGTGTTGGACCTAATGAAGAAGATCCTCAAGAGAATGTTCCAACTCAATCTCAAGCTCAAAAGAAGAGGCAAAGAGGACCCTCTACCTCTCAAGGTGTTGAAAATGCACCATCATGGGTAGGTGGCTTTTTTAATCGTCTCTCCTTTTTTGAAAATAACTTCAACACAAGGTTTGATTAAGTGGACACAAGGTTTGATTGTTGTGAGCATAGAACGGAACACATAGAGTATGACATTCACTAATTATATGCTCATCACAACATCCAATGTACTTGGCCTCCTTCTCCACCTCCTCCTCCATTCCAAGATCCCCAAGATGAACAAGAACCTTAGATGCGTTTCTTTCTTAGTTTTGGTCTATCTTATTTTTATTGTTTTAGTTCTTGGTCTTTTGTTTCCTTTAGGTTTATTTCTAGTTTATCCCTTTCTTTTCCTTTTGTCTTTGACAAAGGGGGAGAAGATAAGATGTGTTTGTGTTTATGATATGCTAAGTGCTACATGATCATGTGTTTAGTAGCTTTTAATGTTTATAGTACTTTATGTACTATTTTTGTGATGCATTGTAAGTGCTACTAGTTTTGTTAATGATCACGTTATCATGTTTTTAGCATATTTGTGATGTTAAGTCTTGTTTTGCTTTTTTTTTTAATATTCTTGTCTGAATTTTGTTTAAGTGGAATATTTCTTTAAATTTATATTTCTTATCATGTCCTATGGGGGAGAAATAAAGAAATATATTTTATGATTGGTTGATTATTCGATTGTTAAATTTTTTTTAACCCTTATATATGCTTTAATCATTTTCTTTCATACTTAATTTCATTATATTGAAATTATGCATATATTAAGGGGGAGCAAAATTATTTTCACTTATTACATTTATTTAATTTGAAAGGGGGAGCAATTTTATATAGCTTATGTTTATTCATAATATTTATTCTTGACACACACATACATTTTATTTATTATTTTATCAAACTGGTTGTCAAAGCCAAAAAGGGGGAGATTGTTGTCCATTTTCATGATCAAACTCCTAATTTTGGACTTTGACAATTAATTTAAATTACCAATGATTTCTTTTAAGTGTGTACGATTGAAATCTATTAAGAATAATATTGCTTAATGTTTGAAAATATCAAAATACTCCTTACAAGAGTTTGAATGTGCATTTCAATGAAGTATCTGAGTACCCAAACCTTATAGAGCAATTATATGCCAAAAATATATATTTTTGGACTTACAGTGGTCTGCTCACGAGCACCTCACGAGCTGCTTATGAGCTAACCTTAAATAGTGCCTGTCAGAGACTTTTTTGTTAAAAATTCTAGTGCTCCTCACGATCGTGAGCCACTCGAAAAGGGTAGTAAAGACAGGCTGTAACAGACTTTTTAAACATAACGGCTACATTCTGCTCATGAGCCAGAACTTGCCCTTCAATATCGTGAACGTCATTTCAACTACAAAAAAGTCCAAATTGATTCAAAAATCAATTAGAGATGTTGGAGACACTATCAATGCCTCTAACATCCATAATTTGAGTTATTTATCTATATAAACAATCCTTAGAGTTCAATTGATGGTTAAGAAACTTATTTATCATTCATTTTCTCTTAAGCATTCAATTAAGCTCTCAAATTCTCTCAGAAAATAATTTCTATATTTGTATAACTCTTGTGAGAGTTAGTGAGTGTTAAAATAGATATTCCTATTCTTCTATTTTCTGAGATTAGAAAATGGGAAATGAGATTCTATTCTAAAGGAATTGGTTTAAGTGTTTAGCCATCAAAACACTTGGGATTTGATTTAAGAGTTAGCCTAAGAAACTCTTAATTGTAAGGTTGAAAAGTAAGTCTCAAACTCTTGTGTAATCTCAATCTTGTGAATAAGATTGTATGGGATTAAAAATCCTAACTTGGGGATAAGTTAGGTGGAGATGTAGGATTATTGAGAATTCGAACTCCTTAAATTATTGTGTTCATCATTCTTCTTTCTCAACACTTTTTCATTCTTGTTCATTTCCTTAAATACATTTTTTTTTAATTTTCTAAAATCCTCATTTGCCTTATTCACCCCCCCCCCCCCCTCTAAGGCACTTTCACATATTAATTATGACTTTGAACCTAACTTGAATACATACTTAAACACAGATATTAGCAATAAATATCTATTGTTAAAGTCAAAACCAAGGTTGAATAGATCATGCAAAGGGTCAATATAAGTGATATCCATTTTCCTATGGTCTCTATAGTTTCTTTGCAGTAGTCCTTGGAAATTTTTGTGAAGCTTGACTTGGTATCCTTGTTTGTAATTCTTGAATTAATATCTTTGTTTGTGATGGTTGACTTGGTATTTTTTTAATTCTAATTGACTAAATAAGAGAAAAATGCAGAAGATGCATAGGAATAGAATAAGCACACAACAACTTCACTAACAGTAATTTTAAAGGTTTTATGAAACCTAAAAGTCTATTTATTTTAACAAAACAAACTACAATACCTATCAATAAAAAAAATAAAAAATATATTTTTTCCTTTACTAATATAGAAAACAACTGAGATATTAGGAGAACAAAAAATTATAACAAAAAATCTGAAAGAATGTATGTGGTGACCAAGCAGGAGTAAAGATTTAATTGTAGTAGTGTATTTTTATTTTTCACTGCTAGCAAATCAAGAACACGAAGCAGTGACGACAAAGTTTGAAGAAAGCTAATCACAGAGCTAGGGAAGAAGAAGAAAGGGGCAGTGAATACAATATGGAGAGAAAAGAAAAATAGGGAATATGGAATAGAAATTGGGGCTTCAATTAACCTAATGAATGAAATGTCAATATAGCCCAAAGAGACAGTGTCATCTTTAAGCTGTTGGAGGGTATAAATATCATTTAGATAAAACGGTGTCATTTTCATTGTGGGCTACAGGTTTCTAGAGATGATGGCAAAATTGAGATTTCTTTGAAATGGATAGGGTGGTAGATTCGTAATTTTTATGAAATTGGAGGCTGCAAATATCACTATAGATGAACAATGAAATTAAGCATCCAACTTTGTATATATTAATAGATTTGACTAACTAAAAATGAATTCCATTAGTACTTATATATAAAAGAATAAAATTTTTTATATCTTAAATCTGATACTTTTTTATTTTATTAAACAATAACATAAATAATTTTTTTGGAATGTTAATTTAAACTGAAAAATGTAATATAAATTAGAACAAATTACAAAAAAAATTCACCACCTTTAGAGCTTTTGGCAAATTCAACATATCTTTTTTAATTTTGGCAATGTCATTCACCAACTTTTTAATTTTTGCAATTCGAAGCACCGATAAACTTTTTTTTGAAACTAAACTGACATATCAGTTGGAATTTTCTTTATTTTCTCTATGTAGGATCTAACGTACCAAATAATGTATTTTATGAGACCCTAAACTTTCAAAATGCACCATTTTAAAAGGCTCAATTACCAAAATAAATAGATAGATAGAACCATTTAAAATTATGTGTTTTGAAATCTTAGCATGTGCCATTTTGTCCATTAGATTCTAAATGGATCCCACTTAAAAAATAAAGATAACTTTGATTGTTACCCCTATTAACTTTTGTGAGAGAGTTTACTGATGTTTTGAATTGCAAAAATTAAAAAGTTGATGAACGACATTGCCAAAATTAAAAAGATATGTCGAATTTCCCAAAAGCGCTAAAGGTGGTGATTTTTTTATAATTTACCCTATAAATTATTATATTTATATTATTAACATGTTAATAAAGAATAATAAAAAATTATATATAAAATATAGGACTAAAAACATATTAAGTAAATTAGTATCATTTTCATTCTCATAGAAATAATATAAAGTTAGGAATTTTTTAAAATTATTTGAATATGCTTACATTAATGTGGTTTTAATTAAAAATGAAAGATAAACTTGTAAATTTTAAAAAAATTTAAATATTTATTAATTCAATTTTTAAGAAATTTTTTCACAAATCAAATGCATATGCAATGAAAAATTCTCAATTTCTTATATCTTTCTCTTATTTTTCAATTTTTGTATTTAAATAAAAATTTAAAAACACAGTCCATTTTATATAATCTACTATAAATTCAATAAAAATTACAATTTTATATGAAAACATGGTGTAAAATATAATATTAATAATTTGAAATTGAAAAAAAAAAGAAAAGGATAAGCATAGTTGTCAAATCGAGATTCGAATTACAAATCAAAATTCCCAATTTGTGAATCGAGAATCGAATTGAATTGTAAGATTCAGTTCATATTAATAATATTAATTAAAAGTAATATATTTTATGTAAAAAGTATATTTCATGTAAGGTACTACTTAATTTTAATATATATTACTTAATAATAATAATTATTAAAACTTTCTAATAATATAATATATTAAATATAATATAAATAATAGAATTTACAGTGATCATACATATATGTTTGGGTAAAAAAGAAAGTCAAAATGTAAAATTAATACTATAAACATACTAATAGTTCTTTTACTCCATAAAAATCACTTGAAAGTTAAAACAAATATCTACTGTGAAAGAAATAAATCAATGAAAGGAAGAATAAAAACCCAAATCGGTGTTGCTAAAAGAATAAACGAAAAAGAATGATTATAATAGAATTTACAAAGTTAATTATATTAGTCAGCTTCAATAAGTTCAAGAAACAAAAGTGAAAAAGGAATTTTATTTCCTGATTGTAAGTTCCTTAAAAAAGATTTGTTTTATTCAATAAATAAGAATCAGTGAGAATCATAGATTCATATCGATTCTTACGAGTCACCATCAAATCATACGATTCGATTCAGTATAGATAATTATACTTTTCTGATTCGCCCATAGATTCACATTGAATTTGGGATGAATTGACTCGAATTGTAAAATTCAAATCGTGAATCGTAAGATTCTAACAACAGTGAGGATAGGGATAAAAAAGGAAAATTCATATATTGTCACACCCCATCTCACGTAGCCCAAGGTGGACGGTTAGTATCTCATCTCATCTCACATAGCCCGAGATGGACACTAAAGCTTACTCTTCCACACTCTTCAAATCATCTTTAATAAAATTAAATAAACTTAATACTTATCATTTTGTTTAAGTATGAGTATTTATATAGATATAACTCGAGTTCACTTTGAAATAATAGTAAAGATTAATTTAACAATAGTTTAGTATACAATTTATAATAACATGTCCACAAAAGTTTTAAACGTAAAATATACAATATTATGACCACCAAAATGAGAGCATCACCAGAGCAAGGTTGTTAGGCCGACCTTAATAATCTATCTATAGAACACCCTTGGATCATGAGTCCACTATCAAGCCCTGCTATCTGGAAAGATTTTGAAAACATAGAAAATGAGTACATAAATACTCAATGAATAGATGTTACAAGAAGAAAACCATTTAACTTAATTAAACATAATAAACACCTTAAGTCAAAATACTAGAGTATTTATAATCAAATTATCATTCGCTTAAAACATCAAATCCAATCTTGCTTTCAAACTTATACAGCATAGCCAAGTAAATCATTTAAAACACATGCCTTTACAAACCTCAAACCTCTTTCATTTGTATTAACCATCCCTATAACAAGCATCATAACCCGGCCATAACATACAGGCAATCACAAACTCACTCTCTAGACACACTTGATGGCTAACCCTTCGACTACATCAGCATGGAACGACCCTTCTCCCTTCACTATCCTTCAATCAAGTGCCCTATTGTTTATTATGCAATAACGACCAACACAATCTCAAATGTGCATATATCATCTCAGCACATTCACATAACTCATATAGGGTGATAATACACAAAAACAAATACCATTTCCATCAAATAATCAGTCAAAATATTGTTAACAATTTTGTAACTTAACAAAGCATTCAAAATTCATCTATTTCTCACCAAGATTCAAAACAATGAAACTAAGTTCAATAGAAACTCAATATATTCATCAAATAACTTAAATAATCTCAAATCAATTAGCAAACCAAAAACATAGAGTATTAATCAGTTAACTTGTGTATTTGCAAACACTGTTGTTTCAAAGTTTAAATCTTAAACAAGTAAATCAAGTTGTAACTAATCTGATTTAGAACAATTTCAATATGTTTATTCAGATTCATAAACTGACATTTAAAGGCTCATTTTACTGCTGATATAAAAAGATTTAAAAGGGCTTGAACATCTACTCACCAAAACAGTCTACAAACACACACAATCAATTCACCGAATTGCTTAGTTTGCACCACCAACTTCCTTGCCTTTTCCAGCACCTAAAGCATGAAATTTATTTATAAATCATCAACATAACAATCCCATATACTTATCTAATCATGCAACCCCCAAACTATATGCAAAATACACAAATAAACTTAATTCTACAAATCAGCTCCATTTATTCTAAAAAGGCTGTTTTTAAGCCTAAATTAGAAAAATTTCTTTGACCTGTAGAAAAGGAATTTTAATCTCAAATTTTAAAAAAATTTATATCTATATGTCTAGTACCTTTAATAAAAATTTCACTTCAATTGCTCAACTATAAAAGGGGTTAAGGATAGCTCAATATAACCAGCTTTAATAGTCTTGGCAAACAGAGCAATTAAAAGTATGGCCTCGATTGACCATGTTACAGATAGAATCAGCTCCAATTCAAAACTAAAAAGTTTTAGAGAACTCTTTCAATTTTTCTTAAATCAAACCAAAATTAATTTAGAGTTTCCTATATCAAGATATACAAGAAATATTAAGACTAGTTTTAACTCGTGAGCTCTGTAAACCTGGTTCACATAATCAAAATGGCTGCTTTCGGAGCTTACTTTGAAAAATTGCCGAGACTCATAGAAAAGGAATTTTGAGCTAAAATTTTAATCAGATAACCATAAAAATAATTATAGATAACGAATTACAACTAGCTCAAAGAAACTGACAGACTGAGCAATAAAATATTTTCTTTTATTATCCTAACATAGAGACTGAATCAGATCGAGATCAAAGAGGAAAAGTTTTATATAACTCTTTATAGTTTCTAGATCATCAAAGAACACTCAATCTAAAGCTTTTTAGCTCAAGATATGATCAAATTACAAAGACTAATAAACCAGACTTTAAGAACCCAAAATCTGCAACTTAAGAACCTTAGATTAAATCAACCAAAACACAAAAATTACTTACCAAATCAATCACTAAAGTCTTCTAGGATGAATATCACAGCCTTAATTGTGCTCTGGATCATCAAATTTCACTTGAAAAATCAACTTCTATAAGGAGAAATGAATCAACACTCTTTTCCCCCTTTTTCTTTTCTAAGTGTTCTTCCTTTTCTTTGTTTCTTTGTTTCTTTTTTTTTTCTATGGCTGCTCCCTTAGTCATGAATTGGATAGGATGGCAGCCGCATATTAGATAAATCAAAATGTAAAATATCATTAAAGTCCTTAATGAAACACCAATATTACCTATTAACACTCGAACTTCCAATTGTTCAGTCTAGGACAATCATTGTTTCAATTGAGTCTATATCATCCTCAATTTTTTTTCATGATTTCACGCATTTTGAGTGTCATTAAAATTCATAAGTTCTCGCTCTTAGATTAAGTACAAATCATAGCTCAACCCGTTACACTAACCTAACTATATATATTCTAGCTTATATTTAATCTCAACTAATATATACATGTAAATGAAATGCAATATGGATGCAACAAGTGTGACATATATCCCTCACTTTTATTCTCTTTTACAATTACCTTTGCTTTTTAAGAGTGGGGATCCACTTAAGCATGTGTAAAGTTAATATATTTTACACAAAATCGCAACCGTTAATTATACCACATTTAATGGTTAAAATATCTAATTAATGTTATAAAATATTACCTTATTAACATCTATACTATTTCTCCTATTAGTTAATTATTTCTAAATCAATTCATCTTCCATTAACTTACATCAGACCTTGCTATTTTCTTTTAAATTTTTAAGTGTAAACATAAATGTTTTTCATTTATCTAAAGACATTAAATAGGACTTTGAATACTATCAAAAAAATTCCTATAAAAAATATTGTAAAAAAAGAAATGAGGTTCTGTAGCTTAGTTAGTTGTTATGAGAAATATTTCAACCGGATAGAGCTTAGAAGCAAAAGCCTATTCCTTGTCACTTTGTTGTCGTTTTTCTTGATCTGTTGTTGCCTTGACCTTTAATATTTTCCTTCTTGCACTTCTTAATATAATAACTGGTTCATTTTGGCCTTTCAATCAAAGAAAAAATAGTTATCCGGCTCCTAACTCCATAAATTCAATGTTTTTACCTCTAAGCTTTAACCTTCACTAAAAAAAAAAAAAGTGATTTTAGGGACCGCTTTAGGGGATAAAGTAAAATATATCGTCCTGTAATATTTTATTTAATACAATAGAGGACGATTAATTTTAGTGTCCCCAATTCTTCTTAATTGATAGAATAGGGGACAATTGTTTAATAGAAGGCAAAACCCATCCTGAGGCCCCTAAACTTATCGACTTTTTAGCTTTAGGCCCCTAAAGTTTCGTTTTGTATATCTAGGCCCTTGAACTTCACGGATTTGAAATTTTAAATCCTTCTATTAATTTTTTGAACAAAAATTATTTCCTTTTGGCCCCTGAAATTTTATATTTCTAACATTCATACCATTTTTTACCTTTTAACACTTATATAACTTTTAAAATTTTTTCACCGGTAAAAAAATAAATTTACTTATTTTAATTTCTAATATTTTAAATTAAAAACATAAATTTATATACATTTTTAAATACTTTTAAATTTTAAAAATAAATAAACAA
>CATIWK010318225.1:0-10294 GCA_949634005.1 Mallotus japonicus | reverse complement strand
TATAAGTTATTCAAAATTTCAATTAAATCCTAAATTATTTCTCTCCTAGTTAACATGAAACAAAACCATTGCACAATAACCTTGAGTGATTCTTTCTTTTCACTTTTATTTTTCTTATTATTGCATAATCTTCCAAAAAATGATCTTTGTTTCAAATATCACAAATCATCATCAACATACATTGAAAAATCTTCCAAAAAATTACAGAATCTTTATTTTAGAAATTTCATTGCTCAGTATTCAAGAACTGCAAAGAGGATTTCATATTTAAAAAAATAATAAGAACAATAAAAGTGAAAAGAAAGAATCACTCAAGGATATTGTGCAATGGTTTCGTTTCATGTTAATTAGGAGAGAAACAATTTAGGACTTGATTGAAATTTTGGATAACTTATAGGACTTATGGGTTCAGTATCATTGATAAGTTGGCTGCACATGTCAGTTCATTAGATGGGGTCTAATTGCCACGTCAGTCCATTCCATTTGACATAACGAAAGTGGACTAACGTGAAACACTTTAAATGCTTTTAGGACTCAATTAAAAAAGAAATTTTTTTAGGACTTGATTGCAATTTTTGACAACTTATAGGACTTGTGGATTCATTATCCCTTTCATATATATGTTATTTGTTACAGCTGATGCATTCAAAGTTCTAATAGTTAAGCTAATTTGGAAAATGGGTAGTTGTTAAATGCATTGTACGTGTTTTATACTTCCAGTTTCTGTTTCTTTTTTAATTGTATTGTTCAACTTCTGACAGGATCATTCCTTGGTTTAGTTACAGTTACTTCCAATGATTAAAGAACACAAATTCTTTGCTGGTGGCACTTTATGTTAAAGAATCTATACCTGTATTGGAAAAATCATATATGATTCTGTGAATTGTATTCTTATTTATGTTTCTGCTACATTCTTCCTTTTTTTTTTCAAGCAATTTGATAGGCAAATTCTGAATGGTCTAATACAGTGTTTAACAGTAAGCTAAACCCAAAAACACTGATTTAACATCTAAGTAAACAAATCTTAATTTTAGAGACTCAGGTTTGTGCAATCATGTTTTACAAGCATGTTAAAAGTCAAAGGCTATCTTTCAATAATGTCAATAACCAAAAAAAAAAAAAAAAAACAACAACAGTGCAACATCTTCCACTTTGCACAACTTGCATTAAAATTTCAAATATTATTTGGTCTCTTCTATAGCAGCTATAGGAAAATTGATAAAAACAAAATTGGGAATTTTTTCTTTTTTAAACTACTAGAAGTGAAGATTATGCCTATAACAGGACATTGATTATTCCTGGGCAGTTCTGCTCAGAGTCTCATTCCTAACAGCTATTTTGGCACAATCTAATACATGTATATCATTCACATGGACTCATCAGCCATGACTGGAGCATTTTCTGACCATTATAACTGGATTTAGGCACTCTTGCTGCTATATAGGATGCCCCCAAAACATTCATTACCCCTATCTCTAAGCATATCTTAAACTCGAAATCGTCCTCTTAAACTCTACTGTTGCTGCCAGATATGAAGAGCTGAGCTCCAAACTTACTCCAGTAGGAGGGGGACCAAAGGTATTCGAAGAGTATGTGGTAGTATGGTGCGTGAGTTTGGATCACTGAGTTGGATGCATGATGAAAGGTAATTAAATATGTTAATTAAGAAGTCCTGTGTTTGCCACGTAGAAGAATTGTTAGAAGAATACAACAAAAGTTTTTTTGTTATAATTTTTTTTTGGAATCGATATTTAAAACAAATGACAGCAGAGTTGGCTAATTGAATTCTTATGTGTATTGCTGCGACATTATTTTTTGTTCCAAGAACTTTGATATTGCTTAACAAAACCTTCACTTCTTAATAACTGCAGAGTGTATGTCCAAACCAAGCATATTCTGATACAACATTAGTTCCTTTGGATTCTGTCACTTCCTCCTAATTTGACAACTCTTATTACAAACATTTTTTGAAAAACTCCGGTCTACTCCAATCAGACCAAGCTCTCATGAGCGACGATCCATCTGCTTCAATGGTCAGTTACTATTACCCTTATTTGTTCTCTGGAGATTTTGGAACATCAGTGATCAAGATGGTTAATATTGGTGTACTTACAGGACAAAGTGGGCATAGTAGGAAGAATTATAGGGTAGTGAACTACAATACTCTTGGGCAGTTCTGCTCAGAGTATTATTATTATTATTATTATTATTTTTTGTAATTAAGATTTCATTGAAATCAGAACACCCATTAGTGGGGAAACGCAAGACTACCCAAAGGCAACAAGGAACAAAATATTGGGAATGCTAGACACCATCCCTACTGGTGATTACTCCACAACAACAATCACATACAAGAAATAAAATCAAACGAACTAGCAAACAAAGTAACAACTAAAAGAGCAAAAAGACCAAAATGAAGTCATTAATATTACTAAATACTTGACATAAAGTAATATTTATGACTTCAGATATTATTTCCGATAGATATTTTGGCACAATCTAATACATGTATATCATTGCACTCTCTTCCCCTGAAGTTGAGCTAAATAGTACTCTCTTCCCCTGAAGTTGAGTTTCTAGTTACCAGTCCGATATCTCTGCAGTGCTCTTTTCTGTTGAAATTTGAGCTTCTAGTTACAGATCCAAAAGTTATTCTTCCTCTTCTTTGTCTCATCTCTTGATAAGTGGTTCTACAGTGGGTTTGTGGTGGTTTTGGCTATCTTTAGTTTTTTCTTCTTATTTTACGGGTTTAGCTCACAGATTTCTGTAGACTTGAGAAGTTTATCCCAAATCCTTTAAGTTTCCTTGTTTCGTTGCGGGTTTTTGAGTAAAATTTCATATCTATCGGGTATGGACAATGGAGGTTAACGGTCGACACTCTGAAGTTTGGTTTGTATCAGGAGACTGTTATTGCTTTCCCCAACAAGAAGTTGAAGATAGAAGAAATTTCGGACCGATTCTCAGTCCTCACGCCAAAGTTAGGCACAAGTGGAGACTAAAGCTTATAGTTTTGGCTACAACACCTCAGAACAAAGGAGCCAGGAGGGTGGTACGGTTGTCGGTTATCAGGACTCTACTCAGTTGGAAGCAAGGATTTTGTTTTTCTTTGTCTTTGTACTATTCATGAAGATCTTAAGTTGGAATGTCCGAGGGTTGGGGAACCCTCGGACAGTTCGTGCAATCAGGTATTTGATGCAGTATAAAATGCCAGATGTTTTGTTCCTCATGGAGACCCGGCTTTCCAAAAGTAGAGCAGAAAATTTATGTTTTGTCTTTCCTTAGTTTAATTTATTTCCCATAGAATCTGTTGGGAGATCGGGTGGCTTATTACTGTTTTGGAGGAAGGATTTGGACCTGACCATTAAACAATTTTCTGCACACCATCTGCTTTTCTTAGTTAAATCGGATTCTGATTTGCAAAATTGGTTCGGAGTGGGTTTTTACGGTTGGCCTGAAGTGCATTTAAAATATTGCTCTTGGGAGTTGCTTTCTCAGGTTTGTGACTCTATATCAGCTCTTTTATTGTGTTTTGGTGACTTTAACGAGATTTTGCATTCTCACAAGAAGAGGGGTGGTCGTGATTTTCTCAGTCTTACCGGATGGGTTTTAGAACTGCCATTGACAGTCTTCAACTAAAAGATTTGGGTTTCATCGGTAATCCTTTTACATGGGACAATAATAGGAAAGGTCAAGATTTTATTGCTGAGAAACTTGATCGTTGCTTCAACTCCTCTTTATGGTCTGATTTATTTCCGGATACAAAGGTTTATCACTTATCAAAGAGTGCGTCTGATCACTTACCTTTGTTGATTGACACAGTGGGGAATTCTTATAGCAAACAAACCAAACCGCGCCCTTTTAGATTTGAAGAGTTTTGGGTCCGTGAGGAAGCTTGCGAAGTTGTCATTCGCTCTCAATGGGAGTCCAGTCCATTGCGGAATGGTTCTTGTCATGTTATGCAAAAGATTTCTTCTTGTAGTTCAGCGTTGCGGATTTGGCACAAGCAGAATTTTGGTAATTTGCGAAGCAGTATTAACCAGCTTTCCAATCAAATTGAGAGACTAGAACAGAAGCCACAAGATGACATTATTTTCGCCGAGTTAGCAGTAAAACATAAAAAATTGGAGGAGCTCTTAGAAGCTGAAGAAACCTCTTGGTGCCAAAGATCGCGTGCTGTTTGGCTTCATGAGGGGGATAAAAATACTAAATATTTCCATCACAAAGCTTCAAACCAGCGAAGAAATAATTCTTTGCTTCACCTTAAAGACTCTGATGGGGTGTGGCAAGAGGGACATCAAGCAATCAGTGGGGTTATTTAAGATTATTTTTCAGACATGTTTCAAAGTAAAGGTGTTTCCCGGGTGGAGGAAGTTCTTACTGGTGTTAGAAGCTATCTTTCGGAGGTTGATAAAGCTTTTCTTGAAGCTCCTTTTCATACAGATGAGGTGAGTTCAGCACTCAAACAAATGCATCCCAGCAAATCACCAGGCCCTGATGGTATGTCTGCCCTCTTTTTCCAACGGTACTGGAATATTATAGGTCATGATGTTAATTCTTTTGTTTTGGATTTTTTATCTTCTGGTGTCATGCCTGAACACTTAAATCACACCTTTATTACCCTGATTCCTAAAATTAAAAATCCTGAGATGATGAAGGATCTAAGGCCTATTAGCCTTTGCAATGTCATGTATAACTTAATTGCGAAAGTTTTGGCTAATAGGCTTAAGGTGGTTTTACCATCCTTGATATCTAGACATCAAAGTGCTTTTGTTCATGGAAGGCTCATCTCTGATAATTCTATCGTGGCTCATAAGATGTTTCATTCTATGAAATATAGAGCTATGGGTTCATCTGGGGTTCTTGCTTTGAAGATGGATATGAGTAAGGCTTATGACAAGGTTGAGTGGGCTTTTTTACAGAGGATCTTGACTCATATGAATTTCCCTAATCATTTTGTGAAGCTTGTTATGGTATGTGTCAACTCTGTCTCCTATAGCTTTTTGGTTAATGGTTCTCCCCAAGGTCTCATCATTCCTTCGAGAGGCTTAAGGCAAGGTGATCCTCTTTCGCCTTATCTCTTTCTTTTCTGTGCTGAGGGCCTTACGACTCTACTTTCCTCTGCTGTGGATAATGGATTATTACACCCAGTTCGGCCTAGTCGCTATAGCCCTTTTGTGTCTCACTTGCTCTTTGCTGACGATAACATTATCTTCGCAAAAGCTTCTTTATTTGAATGTGAACATATTAAAAATCTGCTAAAGGTTTTTAAAGATGCCACCAGTCAGCTTGTTAATTTTGATAAGTCCGCTGTCTCCTTTAGTAGAAGTGTGCCCACAGAGAGGTGTCATGAGCTCCAAAGGGTGTTTGGTGTTCAGCTTGTTCATAACCATTCTAAATATATAGGGATGCCTTCGTGCTTTGGTAAATTAAAAAAATCAATATTTAGTTGTATTCAGGATAGAATTTGGAAGAGAATTCAGGGATGGAAGGAAAAATTGCTTTCCTCAGCAGGTAAAGAGGTTTTGCTGAAATCCATAGTCCAAGCTATCTCCACATATATGATGAGTCTCTTTGCTCTGCCTTGCTCTTTTTGTGATGAGATCTAGCAGATGATGAATAAGTTATGGTGGGGAAATAACTCTTCAGATAAGAGGATTCATTAGCAATCTTGGAATCGAATGTCAAAATCTAAATCTGCAGGTGGTTTGGGCTTCAGACACTTATGGTCTTTCAATTTGGCTTTGTTGGCCAAACAGGGTTGGTGTCTCTTAACCAATCCAGAATCCTTGAGTTCTCAAGTGCTGAAAGGTAAGTATTTTCGAAACTCTTCTTTTTTGAAGGCTAAAATGGGAGCTAATCCTTCTTATCTATGGCGTAGCATTTTTAAAGCTATTCCGATTCTAGATTTTGGGCTATGCTGAAAGGTTGGGAATGGTAGGGATATTGATGTCTGGCGGGATAATTGGATTCCGGGTCGTGGCCTGAATCGTATCCTTTATCAACCGAGGGTCCCTTCTGTTTCTCGGGTTGTTGATTTAATAGATAATGATTCCCGATTTTGGAAGCTCAATCTGGTGCGATCTACTTTTCAACCAGCTGAAGCTCAGGCAATATTGTCTATCCCTATTAGTTTTAGGCTGCCAAATCACTCTCTGTATTGGAAATTTTCAAAAAATAGTGTGTATGATGTAAAGTCTGGGTACTTTGTTGCTCGCCAGACTCATATCCATGAAGCTTCATCCTCATCAGCTGCTGCTTGCTGCCAATTTTTCTGGAAAAAGCTATGGTCATTATCTATCCCTCCTAAAGTTAAGATTTTTCTATAGAGGTTGTGTAATGGCATTATTCCGGTTTCCCAAGTTCATCGGGATAAAAGGTGTTCCTGTGATTAATTTTTGTTATCGGTGTGGTGCAGAGGGAGAGTCTCTCCAGCATGCTTTTTTCTCATGTCAATGGGTTCGTGCTGCTTGGATAGCTTGTCCTCTTTCTATCCTTACTGATGTTGTTCAGAAGTACCACATGCCTGATTGGATCTTATTTTTCTTTCAGAAATTGCCTCAAGAGCAGTTTGAACTATTTTGTGAAATGTTGTTTAATATTTGGTTTAGCAGAAACCAATTGGTTCATGATAACTTCCATCAGCATCCCTCTAAGCCTGGCATCAATTCAGTTAATCAGCTTCAAGCCTATAAGCGAGCTTAGTCTTTTTTAATGCAGCTAGTAGGAAGATAGTTTGTATCAGGTCATAACCCAGTATGGTTTCCTCCTTTGGTGCAGAATGTCAAACTTAACACAGATGTCTTAATAGTGCATTCTTCATCTTTAGCAGCCTTCGGTGTTGTAATCTGAAATTCTTGTGGAGAGGTCCTTCTTTCTGCTGGGAAACGAGTGTCTTAGGTGGACTCTATTGAACATTTGGAAGCTCAAGCTATTTTGTTTGGTTTGCAGCTTGCTATTGATGCTTGCTTCACTCGTGTTGAGGTCGAGTTCGACAACTTGATTGTGGTCAATGCTTTGAAGAACCGTGCTCCAAATCTTTCTCCTATTTCTATTACTTTAGAGGACATTTTGTCCCTGTCTTGTTCTTTTTCATTTATTTCTTTCTCCCATGTGCCCAGAACTTTGAATAAGGTGGCTCATTCTATTGCTAGATGGGCGTTAGACGTTGATGATGTTGTTATTTTGATGTAGGATGTTCCATCATGTGCTTACCCTGTTGTTCTAGAGGATTTTTCCTCTATTATTTAGTTTTCTATATAGTTCTTTTTTCCTAAAAAAAAATACATGTATATCATTCACGTGGACTCATCAGCCATACCTGGAGCATTTTCTGACTATCATAACTGGTAGTTAGCCACTCTTGCTACTATATCAGATGCTTCCAAAACAATCACTACCCCCACCTCGAAATCGTCCTCTTAAACTCCACTCTTGGTGATAGATGTGAAGAGCTGAGCTCCAAACTTACTCTAATGGGAGGGGGACCAGAGCTGTTGGGAAGAGTATGTGGTATTTTGGTGCGTGGATCACTGAGCTGGATGCACGATGAAGATAATTAAGGGCCTGTTTGGTTTAGCTGTTTACAGCAGCTGATAGCTGGTAGCGGATAGCCGATAGCTGATAGCGAATAGCCGATAACTGATAGCTGTTAGCCAATAAATATAAAGTGTTTAGTAAAATTTTATTAGCTGTTGCTGTTTGTATGTCAAATGACCATTAAGGGTATAATTTATTTTTAAATATAATTTCATATACTTTTTATAATATTTTTTAGTTATGCAAATTATTTAACACTATATATATCAATAAATAATAATTTATTGTCTTTAATTTATATATTATTAAAAATAAATTTTAAAATATAAATATTATTGTATAATTTTTTTAAAATAATTATAGGTATAAATATAATAATTATTTAATTATAATTTACAATAATATTTACTTAATTATGAACTATAAAAAAAATTAATTATATACATTTAATTTTAATTTAAATGAAGTTATCTGTTATTAGTTATTTTTAATAAGGGTAAAATAATCTAAACAAAAAAGAAATACAAATCAGCTATCAGCTGATTGGAAAAAGCTCCAAAATAGAACTTTTCAAATCAGCAGCTGTTTTGAATAAAATCAGCTATCAGCTGCTGATTTTAGTATTTTACCAAACACCTAAATTGTAGCTGATTGAGGAAAACCTTTATCAGCTACCTCAAAAAGCTAAACCAAACACCCCCTAAAAGTTAATTATAGTGAAATTGCAATATAAGGATGGGTAATTTTATAAGTAAATAGTACAAACAAATAAAATAGATTAGTTAATGCTAACCTTTTATACTAAAAAAAGGCATTATTTTATCTCTAATGTGTTAGCTAACTTCATGTCATATTAAATATTGTTTGAAATCTTTATTTAAAATAAATAAAATTTTCAAAATAGTTGTTTTGTATTGAAAGGGCGTACTACAATACATATACATAAAGAAGCACAATATTTGTTCTTACAAAATTGTTTAACTCTCTGCTAAGTTCTAAGAATTTAAAAGTTTCTCATATTCACTAAAGCAATTTGCATAAATCCAAGGAGTAGAGCAACTTTTACCTTCCGTAAAAGCGATTTTAACATGTTTCAAGCCTAATTATAAAGAAATTTTTTATCTTCATTCTTTTTTAAATTAATTTATTATGTTTAACGTTTATGTTAATTTTTTTTTTCAATGTTTCAATTCTTGTATAATTCAATATTTTTTAACGATCTAAAAGAAATTTTTTTGTTCTTTTTTTTTATGAGAAAAAATTTAAGAAAACAATACAATCCAAGTGACACATTGTAACATATTAATTTTCGAGATTATTATTAATTTTGATTTTGATCCGAGAAATCTGTAAGTTATTATGATTATTATTATTAGTGTCAACATTTATTCTAGTCTATCATGATACCTAAAGATAAATTTGAATAATAGATATCTACGATTAAATAAATGAATAAATAAATAAAATCTATAGTTACTGTGTTCATGATTTCTTGAAAAGAGGACATAAATGGTATATCATATGTAAGATATATTTTATTTAATCATAAGGTTCAAAAAATAGTAAAAAAAAAAAGAGGAAGGAAATAAAGAAAGAAAGAGTGGAATAAAAAAATACATAAAGAATATAATGAGTGATAAGTTCATATTTTATATTTATTTTGAGTTAATATTGCATTAGTTTTACTTATGATAGTGTGATTATTTAGTGAAATATGGTTAAAATATGTTAATTTAGGATTTAAAATAGTAATGTTGCATTTCATGTAAATTAGGGTATTTTTCATAGTAATTTACTTAGGTTTGCATAATTCATATAAAGTTAAGGTTAATTAAGCTTTAATTTAGTATTAGGTTAAGTTTTATGTAAATTTTAGATGCATTTGACGTGTTTTTCCATGTCTTGTAAAGTTTAGAGGCTTAGAGGTTGAATGGAATGTGATTTGAAGTGATTCAAAGCTTAATTTAACAAGAAAAAAAATGTCTGGAAGGGTGCAACGGCCCCATGGCCATTACGAGGTACTTGATTTGAAGTTTTTTTTGTGAAAGAAAGGTGTAATGGCCGTTACCTTTTCTTGTACGGCCATTACGCTTCTCCTACTTAGGTTTGGATTGGAGCATGTTCGAGTATTTTGGGCATAACTATTTGTATAAAACTCGGATTGAGGAGATTCAAAGTACTACAGAAAGCTAAGGAAAATTCTACAACATGAAGAAATATATTGTTGGTTCGACTATTTTCTTGGGCCAGCTTTCTGTTGAATTTATGTTATTGACATAGAGCTACAAGAGTATCCTAATTTGATTAGGATTCGACTTTTCAAGACCTAAATTGATTCCAATTCAAGCAAGGATGAATTATGACTATATATAAGGGACTGTTAGAAGTGGAAACATGACATTCATTCATATTATTACAAAAATTTATCATATTATTAGTTCATAATTGTAAGGATTCAAGCAAGGGATATTTTCAGCATTCAAAGGAGCTGTTCAAGTTAAAGAATTTTGAGATTCTAAACTCTTCTTCTTCTTAATTCTTTATTTCTTATGATGATTGCTGGAATTTCTCTAAGTCGTATTCTTATGTTCATAAACATATTAGGCTAGATTTTTATTATGTACTAGGAAGGATCTTAGTAGCTTTAAGGATGTATTATCTATTTCTTTTGCTTAATCTAAGTTTGATTTCTTGCATATGGATTTTAAATTTGTGCTTCATGATATTCAATGTATGGTTAGGGTCAAGTTATGTTAAG
>CATIWK010318196.1:0-13715 GCA_949634005.1 Mallotus japonicus | reverse complement strand
GTGGCGTTGTAAGTGAAGTGGAGGAAGGAGTTCAAGACAGGAAGATCAGTACAATTTGTATAGGTGCAGATGCAGATGGGATTTTATGAATAAAAAAGAACACACTTCACGTAAAAGAAAGAGCGTAATTTTTCACACGTGTGAGATCCCTGGTCCATATTACAATATGGATAAGGGCTCATGGTATAACAATTTTTTTAAGTTAATAGGAAAGTTATATGACTTAAATTTTGATGGACTGTATAATAAGGGCAATTCTTCTTTTTAAATCAACAATAGTAGAAATCAAATCTTGCATCTCAAAATATTCTTAGAGATGAATTATTACTTAACTACTCTTTCAATGATTGAAATTATTTAATTGGCAAAAAGATATTATAATATTGGAAATTAAATATAATAATCGGCTTGAATATAGGATAAGTGAATAATCAGAGCTGCCGACTATAAGACAAATGATATCAAATAACATTTATGAAAATTATATGCTAAGCCATGCATTGGTCTACAATGCTTGACAGCCAACTATATATATATATATATATATATATATATATATATATACACATAATGTTGAAAATCTTACATAAGAAACTCTTGAAAATTAAAATACTTTTTAAGTAAAATAAATTAATTCCAACAAAGTTATATATACCCTTCCGAAAAATTGGGTGGATGGAATATATATGTAGCACTTTGAACTATACACAGCGCAGTAAGTACCCACTTCCTTAATCATCTTGCCATCATCATAAAGGGCGCTACTTTCGTTTTTTTTTTTAAGAAAACATTTATTGTACATTTTGATGAATATACAATATAAATAAAATAAAATCAAGAAGTATAAAAAAAAAATTTCACTAAAGATATGAAATCATTCGTCGTTATTTTTCAATCGCATTAACAGAGCTATTTTAATTTGTAACTCAACAATTTGTTCAACAATTTTTATGCTCTAATTCATAGCATTCATTAACCATAAATCGACTTTATGATCTTTAATTGAGTCTGATTGCAAAAATACTGGTAAAAATTTCATAATAGAGAGAACTATAAACTCTATAGATGAAAACCATCAAAACCACATAGAGGAATTAATAATTTCACGAATGAAGAATAAAAAAATAAAAATAAAAATAAAAAAATAAAATAAAACAAACAGATTAAAGATCTGTATTTATTGGATGAAAAAACAAAATAGAATAGAAAAATTAATAAGGAACCACCACCAATCTAAAAGATGATCAGCGGTGGCAAAAAAACAAAAATATTTGATGAAGATTTCTAAAGAGAAAAAGCGGTTAGGGTTAGAAAGAAAAGGCAAAAAGTCCATAAAGAGAGCTACTTAATTATCTAAATTGATATAAATTAAGATATAAATTATCTAGAAAATTGATCAACAATTGAGGATAACTGGAAATTTTTTTTTTTTTTAATTCGGTGTTGGCTTTGTTTCAATGAATTATTGACCAGGGTTAATCTCCATATCTTGTGGTTCTTGATTTTTGGTGGGTTGGAGATAAGATTAGAGTCTTTATGTTTGTTTAGCTGGAAAGCATAGAAATATTTTCCGCATTGAGATTATGTGTTTGGTGTTAGCACTTCTCTCATATAAAGCCATTGAAAAGATTCGTGACACACATGCAAGAATTCTCTATTTCTTTTATAGTTCCCCTTTATTTATTTTTTCTTTTATTGCCTAGATTTTAATTATTAGGCACTTTTTTATATTTATATTTTTTTATATAGATATTTCAATTTAGAAGATAGACGTAATCCTTTTTTCATATCTATATCCTCATTTCTTATATTTTCATATATATATATATATATATATATATCCATGCAATCTCTAGTTTATAATAATAATAATAATAATAATATTTTTTCAAAGGGAATATCTTACATTATAGGGTTTTAAAAAAATTTGTTACTAACAAATATTTTTTTTTTCTAGGATCGTCAACTAGAAAAATAATATATATTAAGCTTGAATTATTTTTTTGGGAAACAAAACAAAGGTTAACCTCAAAGAAAATTTTATTAGACCCTTAACATACATATAAAAATAATTTAAACAAACTCCAAAATATTGTTTAAAGAGTTTAATGTTATATTTGGTAAGAAAATGGAGATAATAAAGACAACTTCATAGGCAGCATTCAGGCTGCATCACATCTTAATCCGTTAATTTGGGTTAAGGAAGGATCAATTTTGATTAGGAAATAGAGATATATATAATTTGATCATATTGATGTGTGTGTATGATTGTTATGGCTGTTATGTTATATATAAGGATGACAAAGATGGATGATGATGGTGGTGATAGATTTTTATTTTTTATTTTTTTTATGATAAAGACGGTGTGTGCTTCCGTGTTGAAAATTGATAAATGTGACACATCTCTACGGAACAAAAAATATATATATATATATATATATATATAACAACTAATCTAAATGACTAAACCTCTTGGCTTAAAATGGAAGCATTAGGGGATCGAACCAATTTCAACTAAATGTCTTGGCTGGGAAAAAAAAAAAGTTAATTTTCAATGAAAAAACATAGTAATTCAATATAAATTTGCATGTAAAAAAATTTGCTAAAATAACATCTTTATTGTACTAGTATTCATCAGTTTAGCACTAAACATTGCCTCCTCTGCATAAATCTACAGTATTGGGCTAGAATAAAAGGTTTTTGTTCGAGTTGTACAATTGGGCTCATAACACTCGAAGTTTTGAGCTATGAACCGATAGGAGCAAGTTAGTCTTTTATCAACTTCCCGATGGAAAATAGAAGAAACTGGGATTAAACACGTCAGGCACAGGAGCAGCATAGATAGGAAAATGAAAGTAACATGGAGGAAGCACTACAAGAACAAGAAACGCCCTTTATCTAAATACCCAAATCTTCCTTTTGATCAAGAAGATGAATCTTTAAACACCCATATCAAGATTGACGATGTTAACACTACAAGTCAAGAAGTTTTTCCTTCTAACGACAGGCAGCTCGCTGCAGATACAAGGAAATAAACTAGCAGAGGTAATTTTATTATCTTCGGGCGAAAACAGAAAATTTATGTGCTTTTTTTTGGAAAGAGTATCCATGAAACTCCATAACCTATCGTAGAACTAGTCAAATTAGTCAACTAATTGCTATTATTTCATCAATTCATACAAAAGCATATATTTTTTTGGGTGTGTTGTTAAGTAGCTTATGTGGGTACTGGAAAACTTCAATGCTTTCTTACTTGGTTGGAGTGGCACTGTGGCAGTAAAGATTTCTCTTTATTCTTCGTTTTTTTATGACATTGCTTACTCAATACTGTCAAGATTGAGGATGTGATCGGAGGAATTAAGTTTTGTTGACCACTTGCTTATTCATGTTACCCAATTTTTTGCTGATATGTTGCTTGCTAGAGTCATGTAGTTACTTGTTTCCTCTAGTTGTTATGGGTACTAGAGTTAATTGTACGATGTTATTATGTATGTTCTAATATTTTTTTGCATCTAGAGTGG
This sequence comes from Mallotus japonicus, assembly GCA_949634005.1. Lineage (NCBI taxonomy): Eukaryota > Viridiplantae > Streptophyta > Magnoliopsida > Malpighiales > Euphorbiaceae > Mallotus > Mallotus japonicus. The sequence goes on along the minus strand of CATIWK010318196.1, from coordinate 10,194 downwards.
AGAGTTTTCTATTAAAGAAAACAAACTTTTTTTTAATGTCATTAATTCAAAAGTAATAATAATGAACTAACTTATTGATAGCTTGTTGATGCGTATTAAAATATCGCATGACAGGAGCCATGCTTGAAAAGCTGTCCTTTCAAAGTGGCTGAGCATTCTTGAATGGAAAGATCAAATCGTCCTTTAGGAATTGCAAATTATATAAGATCTGCACAATTTATTGACTCTACAGCTTTCCGAACATGTAGCGTATAATGGTGTGGAATGGAGAAAGAGAAATCCACATAGCCGATTGATTCTTAGTTGAGTTGAGTTGTATTACATAAGGAGATCTGTTGCACTATTATTTGATTGAAAAGTCTTGCCCTCTCTGCCTCCACTACACGCCAACAATAATGGAAAGATACGAGGAAAACAAAAAAAAAAAGTAGGCTGAGAAGTTTGCTTTATATCCTTGTTACTCTACATTGAGCTGTTACATATTTTCTTATGAGCAAATAATATAGGCGTTGAAATCAAATAACAATCCTATTATAGATGATAGAACGGTGCCATGGCAGCTGACTCAATCTGATTGTTTCCTTTCTTAATTCATTTGCTGAAGACTCTTATTATAATTATTATTTATTAATTACAATATGACTTTCAATGCTTTCTTCCCTTTAATTGGTTACTCAAAAAAGGTCCTCCTCCCTTGCCTTAAGCAATTGCTATGTTTTCATTGGCATGGCTCTGAAAATTTGTCTGTCAAACTAAAATTGATAATAACTTGTTTTTTCATGCTTATATCTGTTAATGGCTTATGAGTGTTCATATTGTGTACATTTGCATTTTTTTTTGTTGCTTTCAAGTGAGGTGATTGGTAGGAACATAGAAAAGCAGAACTTTCTGAATGGTTGCTAATAAGCATAGTAGTCCATTCTAAGGTTCAGATTAGGACATGATGCTGATGGTATGCTTATCTATTATACCCTTTTTCTGATGCAAATCTGTTTTAAAGGAAATAAAATATCGTGAAGCACTTGGGAAATGGAGGCCGCTCTTAATATAATGCCTGAACATGCATGCAGTTTTACATAAACAAAAGGCACAAGTCTTACTTGAAATGGGAGACGCTTGGATTGCATTGAAGGCTGCAACTCGTATGTATCATTGTTGATTCCATCTCTTTCTCTTTGATGAGTTGATCTATGTATTCAAGTAAGCATTGTTGTACAAATAGATGCATATGGTTGGGCTTTTTTAGACTTTAATATATTTTGGGTCTTTCTTGACAGGTGCTAATGTGGTGGAATCCGCTTGGGCTGAGGTACAGCAATGCTATATGCTCATTCACTTTTGTTATTCTACATGCATTGCATGCATATCAAATGCTTTTGTTATGAAGTAATTGTCCCTTGATGATTTTTTTTACTGAATGATTTACCGTATATTAGTTTCCATTGGACTTTAGTTTTTGTCAATGTCTCATTTAGTTGCAATACTCAACGCATGTATGCTTATCATACATCTGTGGAAATGTATTTATGTGCATCCTAGATGTTAGAAAGAGTGATATTAGAAATTTTTTAATGGACCTTGTGATTAGGAGAGTATACTTTTTATCCAGATACTTATACTGACAAACTACTGAGTATTGACTTGCTGATTGGCTAGAGTGCTGCTTGACTATAGGATCGTCATGCATACCTTCACAGTGTCGGTTGTCTTTTGAGGGCTAGTCTCCACTACTAGTTCTGGCTGATCTTAATCCTAGACAGCCAATATGGTGTGAAGTTAAGAATCGTTACGATTTTTGTGTTTTTCAGCTCTATTCCATCTTCTGTTTTCCAATGTGGTAATTGATGAACTTACTCTTAGCAAAATGATTAAACTAATTTCTTTCCTACATCTTAAGTTGAGCTTGTCAAGTCACTTGGAATCCCAATTGATATGTGATTGATGCATTAAATGACAGTCTCAGCCAAGGATTGCATATCATTATTTCATAGATTGCTTTATTTAAAGCTTTTAGAGTAATCCTAATGAACTTGAAAAAGCCTACTTCTATTTGGTTATGCCATAATTGTTTTCTTGCTTCCAAAATTTTGTATTTCAGGCATGAATCACCCTTAGCAGAACACAGTTGAACTTTGGGGAGCCTGATAGCGCTATTGAAAGCTTTGATAGAGCATTAGCTATAAAGGTATATCTCCAATTTTGCAAAGGCCTTTAGCCTTTTGTTTTACGGTGATTTTGCTTTTGGTTGTTGGACCATGAACAGGTGCCATGAGTAATTTTCTAGATTGTTGGTCTGTGCCTGATCTCTGATAACAAAAAGATAATTTACCTGGTCCAGAAATTAACAAAGTTGGTTTATGTGGACTTTATTGCTTGTTTTTGCTGCTCATTGCCAGCATGCGGGGAAAAAAAAAAAGAGAGAGAGCTCTCTAAAGTCTCACTTGCATGAAATTGTTGTTTTCTCAATACTTTGAAGAAGCAGAATCATTAAAAAAAAAAAAAAATCTAAATCTTAAGTATTTGAGGATCTCATTCTATATTTATTTCACTTGGGCCATTAGATGGAATTTTCTATGAGCCAGAAATGTCATAGGAATAGATTAAAATTATATATATGGAATAAGATGAAAAAATAGATATATAAGTGGTTGGATGGTCTCAATTCTTGACCCAAAGCTCTTACGAGGGCTCGAGCTCAGAAGTCAGAAGGCCACCACCCACCAAAAAATAAATAAATGAATAAATGAACAGTTCTCAGCAAACCAACTCATTAGCAGCTTTGAGAGATGAAAATTAAGAAGAAACTGGGAAACTGGCTATCCGCCTAGCAAATGCTGGACATTATTGCATTGGTGCTAAAATCAGCTCTCGAACTCAACATGGTAGACATTATTTATGCAGCCACTAGTGGTGGTGGTGCTTCCCTTTTGCCTTCAGAGATTGCTGCTCTAATTCCTGCAAAGAACCCAGGTGCACCCATCTTACTAGATCGAATGTTACGCCTTCTGGCAAGCTATGCTATAATCAAGTGCACATCGGTCAACAAAGAGGATGGTTCAGTTGAAAAACTATATAGCGCAAAACCCATTCGCAAGTTCCTTGTTAAAAATCAAGATCAAGAAGGATCTGTTGTTACTCCTCTGTTTCTTTTGCATCATGATGAGGTTTTCATGAAAAGCCGGTAATTGTTGATTCAGCTTCCATTTCTTGATGTTTTTCCTTTTTGTTTTGTGTTAAATACAATCATTTGTTTTATCAGGTGCCATTTGAATGATGCAATTCTTAAAGGTGGAATTCCATTTAATAGAGCTTATGAAATGACCGCATCTGAATATCCAGGAACTGACTAAAACTTTAACAGGGTGTTCAATGAAGCTATGTCAAATCCTGAAATTGGTAGTTGATGTAGGTGGTGGTGTTGGTGTTACTCTTAATTTAATTTCTTCAAAGTATCCTCAAACCAAGGGAATTAATTTTGATTTCCCCCATGTTCCAGCTAATGCACATTCATATCCAGGTATTATTGCAATTTTTCTTTTTTTTTTTTTGGTGTGACAATGTAATCTAGGCAATAATAGTTCCTAAAGATTGATAATTTGTAATTGACATGCAATGTGCCATTTCATATATAGGAGTGGAACATGTTGGTGGGGATATGTTTCATAATGTCCCAAAGGGAGATGCAATTTTCATGAAGGTAAACTCTCTCTGTCCTCTTCTTTCTTTGTTTTGTGGCTGGAATTGAAAATTTTGAACCTTTATGTTTTGTTCAGAGAAGAGGAAAATAGGGAACAGTAAAATGGAATCACCTTCGCTTTTCTCTCATTTTCTTGCACTCCACAAACATAGCTTCATTGCTAGGTTATGGAGGACACTTTAGCCTCATAGGGCTTGCAAGATCCATCTTGTTGTAACAGTTGTTCATTTGTCAATGAAACTTGCAGTGGATACTACATGATTGGAGCGATGATCATTGCTTGAAACTTCTCAAGAACTGCTGGGAAACACTCCCTATCAGTGGCTAGGTAATCATTGTGGAGTCTATTCTTCCCGTGGCCACAGATAACAAGGTTTCTTTTCACATTGTTTTTGGGCAAGATTTAATCATGTTACCTCAAAATCCTGGTAGAAAAGAGATGACTCAAAAGGAGTTTGAGGCTTTTGGCATAGAAGTCTGGCTTTTCATTTTGGGAAGTCATGTGTTGTGCTTACAATAGCTGGGTCATTGAGATTAAGAAAATATAACGCATCAATATATAATTATTATTGTATTAAAATGTAATTAATAAATTGAGATTTTCATACCAAAATATCTGATAAATATTAATTTAACAAAAAATTATTGTGTATTGAGATGTGTTCTTTTAAAATTATTATTTTTACTGTAGACATTATGTACTTTAATCTATATTTTTAGATGAATTATTTTTGTTTCATAATTTTTTTATACATTTAATATAAAATAGGTATAGAATGTTGAATGTATTTAATTTTCAAAATCTTTATTTTGGATCGTACTGCATCAAATTATATTAAACAATATGAATTTAAGCATTCAACAGTCCCACAAAAAAAAAAAGAAATAAAATGATATAAAATGAAAATTCTATGATTTGGTACATTAGAGATTTTTCAATTATTGTCTCGCCCCATTTGCTGCAATTTTATAGCGCCGATGGACTTCAAAAAGATCACATAAAAATAGTTTAGAAATCAATTTTAATTTATTGAAAAAATTATAATTTTGATTTTTCTAATTTTAGGTGGTTAAAAAGATTAGTTATGTGATTAATAAAAAATAAATTATATATTGTAAGAAATAAAAACAATAAAAAAGAGAAAGTGTGATATAAAATAATATGTTGCGCTTATGTATTGCCACATTTCTTATTTAGATAATGTGATTTATATTAGAAAATAAATAAAAATGTTTTATATGCGGCATGTCATGTTAACATTTTGGCAAATTCTTTTTTTTTTTGCCGGAAAATGGATTTAAGGATTTTTATAGAATAAAAATTAAAAATTTAGAAATTTTAGGTGATAAATTATTAATTTATTATGGTGGTAAAATTTGATGTAAAACTTCAATTTAGGATGGTGCTGAAATTTAGTTTAACATAGTGTTTGATTCAATCCAGTAAAAAAATTATTTATAGATTTTACATAAAATTTATTTGTAAATAAATTTTTAAAAATAATATGTTTGATTTAAATAAATATTTTATAAAATTTATTTCAGGCAACTTTTTTTATAGTATATTTGATATAAATTTAAAATTAAAATAATATGTTGTTCGATAAAAACATTCTTTTAAACTAATATGACATTATAGTAGCATTTAAAAAAATAAAAATACTAAAAAGAGACATCTTAATCTTATAAGAATAAATTTAAAATTATAAAATTTATTTAAAAATTCTAAGTATTTTGTTAGGATTTTTTATTTGATTATTAGGAATTTGACAAATTTAAAAATTAAAATAATAAATAAATTTCATAAAATTTTTATTTAAAAATAAACACATTAAAATTTAATTTAAAAATAAATTTCGAAGAATGGAAATTAATTTGTTCCAGACATTCAAAGAGTTAGGTACATTGAAAATTATCCCAACCTTATCAACATTTGGATGGTCCCATTTCACAAGCTACACCATCCACAAATAAAAAATGAACAATTTTCAGCAACCCATTTCATTATCAGTTTTGACCCAAGAAGAAGAAGAAGATGCTCAACATCATAGAATTCTTGCAAATGCTGGAATTCTTGCAATGGCGCTCAAATCAGCTCTGGAACCCAACATTGTACATATAGTTTCTGCAGCCACTAGTGGTAGTAGCGCTCCCCTTTCAGCTTCCAAGATTGCAGCTCGAATTCCTGCAAAGAACCCAGATGCACCCACCTTACGAGCTAGACTGAATGCTACGCCTTCTGGCAAGCTATGATATAGTGAAGCGCACAGTGGTCAACAAAGAGAGTGGTGCTGTTGAAAGACTGTATAGTGCAAATTCCTTGTTAAAAGTGTCGTCAAGATCAACAAGGATCTGTTGCTCCTATGGTGTTTTTGCTTTGCAATGAGGTTTCCATGAAAAGCTGGTAACTTTTTTTATTTTATTTTAGTTTCCATTTTTTTGATGTTTTTCTTTTTGTTTAAAGATGCATCAATTATAAAAATATTTGGTTAATATAAATATTTAATTTGATTAATATTTTTTATTTATTAAAATTTCATATTCTAAAAAATGGTTGGATTAGTTATAAAATATTTTATAAGAATTACGAAATCACAATCTGTTACTTAGATCAATTACTGCGAATAACCAATTAATTTTTTTTAGTTTAAACATGTAGAAATATTTATCAAGTATATTTAAATTAAATTTTATTTATACATGTCTTCTTTATTTAAAAAAAATTTTTTTGCTATTAAATTTTATTAGAAATTAATTAGTCAAGAAAATAATAAAAATTTCTACTTTAAAATTTAATTAATTTTTTTTTTTTTGAAAGTTTAAAATTTAATAATTTCAATGGACTTGATGTGCAAGAAAAATAAAAAAAATAAAATCACAAAGGGCCAAGTTTTCTGTGTGATATTGTAAGCTAGCCCAAGAATAATTCCTATAAAGGTAACTTACTAATTGATATATGCTATGTGGTGATTCATATATATATAGGAGTGGAGGGGTAGATATGTTTCATAGCGTCCTAAAGGGAAATGCAATTTTCATGAAGACAATTTTTTTTTTTTTTTTTTGGTGGCTGGAACTTGAAGTTGTAATGAAATATTGAACCATCATGTATGTTCAGAGAAAGAGGAAAACGGAGAAGTTCCTCCATTTTCTAGCACTTCAGAAACATAGATTCATCGCTAAATTATGTTGGGGGGAGGGCACTTTAGCCTCATGGGGTTTAGCCTCACAGAGTGACCTTGAATTCATTAATGTCATACTGTTTCGCTATGCATATCATCCAGACAGAGGTTTCAGCTGTCCTATGATAAAGGCTACCAGTTGTGTAAGCTTATAGATAATTTTGTTAGTTGAAGCTCAGCTTCAATAATCAAGGTGTTGGAACTTTGATGTTACGCCTTCTGGCAAGCTATGATATAGTAAACTGCATATTGGTCACCAAAAGAGAATGGTGCATTTGAAAGACTGTACAGTGCAAAACCCATTTACAAAATTCCTTGTGAAAGTCAAGATCAACAAGGATCTGCTGCTCTGTTTTTTTTTTTTGCTCTAAGATAAGGTTTTCATGAAAAGCTGGTAACTTTATATTCGACTACATTTTATTTTTCTTTTCTTTTTGGTGTTAAATACCATATTGTAAATGGCATGTGTTTCAACAGGTACCATTTGAATGATGCAATACTTGACGCTGACGGTGGAATTCCATTTAATAGAGATTACGGAATGACAGCATTTGAATATCCAAGAACTGATCAAAGGTTTAATAGGGTGTTCAATGAAGCCCTGTCAAACCAATCTACCTTAATCATGAAGAAGATTCTTGATGTTCATAAAGGGTTTAGGGTCAGAAATCGTTAGTTGATGTGGGAGGTAATGATGGTGTTACTCTCAATATGATTACTCCAAAGTATCCTCAAATCAAGGAGTTTAATTTTGATTTTCCTCATGTACTACCTAATGCACCTTCTGACCTTCATATCCAGGTATTACTACAATCTTTTTTTTTTTTTTTGGGCGTAACATAAAAATAATAATAATAATAATAATTAATTTTGTCCCCTAAAATAGGAGGCAAATAAATTAGAGATGGGTGGAAAGGTAAATTCATAATTCGCGAAGAAACAATTCACCTTGCGAATCGCAACACGTAAAAATATTTTTTTGAATAAATCATTTTCGACCCACTTTATATATATAATCATTTTAGGTAATGTACTTTTATATCTTTACACGCTGAGTTTTATGCATGAATTTGTATATTTTAAATTTTGATCTATTTAGTTGAAAGCATGTTGAGTTTTTTTTTTAATTTGTTGAAATCCAATACATTTTTATTTTTATACATGATCAGTTGTTGGTCAAAATTTCAGATTATAAAATATCAAATTGGGTGCTTATATTTTAAAATTATAGCTAATTAAAAGCTTATAATTTTAATTTTTTTTTGCCAATTAAACCATTATTTTATATTTTTTTCTAAAACAAAAATATTTAAAATTTCAATAGTTATATATTTTTCCATTATTTTTATCTAATTTTATATAAGTCATTTATTTCTAAAAAAATTCTAATAATTAAAAAATATATTTTCTTACAAATTTTGAACAATAAAATTGAGATGAAATTTTAATAATCATGCTTTTATTTTATTCGAACTATTAATTATATATTCTTAAAAAACTTATAATTTTTTAATAAAGTTTGTTATTTAAATTTTATTTAAATAAAGTTTGAATTATATATTATCTATTATGAGATTGTCAATAGCTATTCATAGTAATCTCAAAATTATCATTGTATATCTTAGAAATTATTATAGTTATAGATTAAAACTCTTAACTTGGTTAAATTTAATAAATATATTGAATAATATCTGAACATTTTATGTATACTATCCGACAGGCGGAATTAAACAAATTAAGGTACTTATGTCCAAATTATACGATTTATTGTAGGTTTTAAGTTGCATCAATTATAAAATATTTGGTTGATAAAAAGTTTGGATGTGGGGGATAGTTCTTTCCAAAGATAACTTGCTAATTGACATGAAATGTGCTATTTAGTTTGTAGGAGTGGAGCATGTTGGTGGAGATATGTTTGATAGTGTTCCAAAGGGAGATGCAATTTTCATGAAGGTAAAATCTTTTTTTTTCTTCTTTATGGCTGGCACTTGAAGTAGCAAAGAAAATTTTGAACCTTCATATTATGTTCAGAGAAGAGGAAAATGGGGAATTTCCTGTTATTTTCTTGCACTTCAGAAACATGGCTTTATTGCTAGGTTATGGGAGGCACTTTAGCCTCATATATAGTTGATAAATTTTCAAAACTAAGAAAAAGTAAATAATTACTAAAAAAAAAATTAATTTTTTCCACAATGGTTGAATACATCAGAAGGATTGGTGTGATGGTTGATTGACTAATAGAGCTGTCAAATTAATTAAGAAATATTAATGTAACGATTTAATTAATAAAACGGTCACATAATTTATAATTTGGAAAAAAATTATTAAAATAAAAAAACCCTTGCTTTGTCACAATATGCGCTATCTAGTAACAATTGCTGGGAGCATTATTGACTTCTTTTATTGATGTTTCATTTTACCAAATTACTAAGGAAAATATGCACCATTAATTGTATTAAATCTTTTAAACAACAATTAATTTTTTTAATTATCAATTAGAATTTATTAAGTACAACATACTATATATATATATATATGGAACAATAAGAGAGGATCAAAATCACCTTTTATATATGAGTCCCTTGTACTCCTATCTTCTTGGTTAAGGTACAACTTGTTCAAAAGCAATATGTAAAAAAATTCGGATGGATAATGTCTCTAAGGGTCATGGCTTTTGATTATATAAATGCCATATGTTATGCAGCAGAAGACCCAAAGAAATTAAAGTGATTACAATTATTATTATCTTTTTGAGTTTCCATTTTCATGGCTTTAATTCAATTTATTATCCGCTATTCCAGTTTACAGCAACAGACCTAGTGCAGTCTTCTGTTGACAATAAAATATGGACACAGTGTATATAGGAAGACACAGCTTCGATCCTTAATTATCTACGGAGGCTTTGTTGTTTGGTGCTGTTTTATTGAGTCGTTGTGAGGATTAGAAGAGGTTGGGTTTGGATCATTGTCGTTGCAGCCTTCTGGTTTGGTGGATATGGGTCTGCAGACTTCTTCTTCTTCTTCTTTTTTTTTTTTTTTTATTTCTTTGGGTATGGGTGGCTATTCTGGGTTATACAAGAAACGTTTCTTTTTTTTTTTTTTCTTTCTTTTGTTCAGTAGTGATCATGAGTATTTGATACTGTTGCAGGTGTTGAAGTAAAGATCTTTTTGAGGCTGAGGCAGCAGAAGAAGCCATTGTTGTTGGGTTGTCTGATGATGATCAGGGTTTGCAGAAGTTGAGCAAAGCACAAGCATCACCTACAAACTAAACAACAGAAACACAGAAGCAATACCCCAACAAAACGCGGAAGCAAAA
>CATIWK010318188.1:0-25627 GCA_949634005.1 Mallotus japonicus | reverse complement strand
TTCACATAAAATTTTATGATTGGCTTGTGACTCTCCTTCTTTTTCATGTGCTTATGCGATATTTAAAAAAGAAAAAAAAACTAATTCCAATATTTTATTATTTTAAATGTGAATTACTGTTTCAAATTACTACTATTTTTTTCAAATGAATATATATATATATAGAATTTCAAACCTCTTCAAAATTATATTTTTTTCTAAAAAAAATAAAAAGAAAACAAAACCAATTTTGAAAGACCACTGACTTAAAACAATCATTTTGAATTTCAAAGAACAATAATTAAAAAAAAATAATAATAAAAAAATAAAGAGCAGCCAGAAATCCATAACAAGTGGTTTCGAAGAGGAGCTATGCCCTATCACTTACTTGAACCACACATACACGCAATAGACCACCCTATCTTTTCATACAAAATCTTTAATATGGACCATCTCCGTACAAACCCAAATACAAAATCAATAAAATTTACAAAATTTTATTTAATTTGAATGTTTTAGTTAGAATTTCAATGAACATAAAAATACGAAATTTTTTTATAAAATTAAAAATTACATAATTCAATAAAAAATATAAATATAATAAATGAAAATTTAGAATGTTATGATAATACGGATGAATTCGAGTATGATTATAACATAAATTTTATTTTACACAAAATTAATGATATTTGCCTCGTGCCATGTCACCATTTCCAACCACAATTACAGCACCCAATTCTGACCTGGCATTCTCTTTCTTTACTCATCTACATCCATATCCACAATAACACCTAACATTATTGACATAATTATCCTCCACCTCTACTTTAAAATTCCTAATAGACCCACATTCTATACACGTGTGCGGCCGATATTGTTTTAGTCTACAGAATAATAATAAAATAATAAATATCATATTATTAATATTCTCCATTGACAGAACAGAAAACAGAACAGAACCAGAAACATAAACAGAGAGGACTCAAATCATATTTCTCTCTGTAAATTGATTAGTACCTTCTCTGATACGTCAGGAGATTATATACATACATACAAATTAGGGTTTCTAGATTCGAATTTTGCATTTTAAGGTATCTGCATTTCACTACTTTCGTAAAGTTTGCTTTTTGAATCTTTTCTATTATTCAATGTTTCATTGACAAGTTTTTGTCTTTTTGGTTGGTTTTTTTATTATGGAATCGGGATTCTAATAAAACCCAGAAGTTAAAAAAGGGAAAAGATCGATTTTTTTGGGACAAATTTGGTGGCTTTGATGAAAAATATTTTTTTTTTTGAGAGGGGTGGGGGGTGTTGGGGTATTTATATGGTTTTGTATTTCATTTGATTTTATCGTTTTGTGGGTGGATGGATCTATTTTTGGCATAGTTATAGGTGTTTTCTGTTCATCTCCGTGATTTTTGGATGGTTTAGTTTTAGAGTTTTGTGTATAATTTGCGAAGCTAAATTTCTGTTCTTTTTGAGATCTTCTTTGTGATGTCTCCATTCATTGTATTTTGATAGTGTCAGCTCAGTTGATGGGTATTATAATTGGGTGATTGGTTTATGGGAAAATTTGAAGAGTGAAAGAAAATGTTATAATGAGGTGAATGGCTTATGGGGAAATTGAAGAGAGAGAGAGAGAGAGTTTTTTTCCCCCTTTGCAAAAGAAAAAAAAGTTGCTTTTTTTTTTTTTTTTCCATCATGCTAATTTAGTGAGAAAGCTTGTAAATATCACTCAAAAAGAATTGTGCAATGTTTTTCTGAGATGTTGGTTTGTTTCTGTAGTTTGGTATGATAAATGAAATCATAACATGGTCTAATCTTTCTTCTTTTCCTTCAATTTGCCTGTAGTCCTCTATTGTTTGTCTTTTCTGTTTCTGTTTGGTGGGGTTTATTATGTACGTTCACTTTGTTCTTATTATCAATTCGTTTAACAGGAAGGAAGAACTATTTGCAATGGCTGTGGCATTTACCAATCTTTCATGGTGGCTATGGAGTGGAAAGCATCAGGAGCCTAGAATTTCAAACACATCTTCTTTGAACTCCAGACCTGATTCAGACTTGTGGGAGTCAGATAATCTGAAATTTCCTTTGGTTGGGAGGGCTCATGTAGCTTCCTCATCTAGAAGAGTTAAAAGAAAATGGCATAGCCGTGAGGAGAGAAAAATTGATAGGGAGTATGATGTTGTTCTTGTGCCTTCTGATGGTGGCTGTGTTTCGGGGTCTGAGTCTGATGACTCAGATTACTCCATTGGTTGGTTGGAGCCTCATGGAGCTGGATTTCAGAGTGATGATGACGCAGACAATAGTTTTGCTGTATTGGTCCCATGCTACGGCCGTGCTCAAGATAAAGTACATGAGGATTCAAAGAACAATATGTTTGGTGCCATTGTCAACATTCAAGATGGTTTCTCTAATGGTAAGAATGATTTGCATTTGCTATCCTTGATATTTTTCTGTCCATTGTTATTTTCCTTTTTTTGTCAAGTGTTGCTTATTTTTCTTGTCCTTTATGATATGTGCATCAAGGATGCACAAGAACAGAAATATTTGGTTAGTTTAAGATAGCATTCAGTACTATTCGAGCTTCTTTGGAAATATACACATAAGCTCAAATTTAAAGAAATATGTTTGTTCTAGAGAGTTTTTGACCCAGAAGAGAAATGTTAATTATTATGGTGAGCCGTGAGACACAATTACAATAAATATTGAGGATAATCATGTTGGAAAACTTTAGGCAAAGGCCTTGATAGTGAAGTCTGAACTTTCAGTCAAAGTTAGATTGAGACCCCAGTTGGATAAGCTGTTTTCATATATGCTGAACCTTTGAAAACCTTTGAAACTCAACTGTGGACATTTCAATAGTCTGAAATGTTCAACAGGTTTACAGTATGATCTAATAGTGTTCAGCTGTTCTTCTTTTTGTTCTCAACCACCAAATTTCGTCCTTAATTTTCCAAACCAGATTTCCATGATCGGCATGTAATGAAAATCCGAGAAGCACTTGGTACTATCACGTATCTGTCGCTTCAACCTTAGTTAATCATACAAATTCTAGCTGCTTTTTTATTGTTCTGATTCATGCACCTCAGAATTTATGAAGCTCGGGACTTGTGAGGTGAAATTTTTCTTTCCCCCTACAAGGTCAGGATGAACATGCATGTTCTGTTCCTTGCAATTTTTTTATGCAGTTACATAATTGATTACTGTTGTGCCTCCATTAGCTTCATCTATATATTCTATCTCATGTGTTATTGTCTTGGTCCAGCATGCAGAAGTTCAGCACATATTGATAGGATTATTTGTGAAAAAATATTTGCTAATATAGCCATCACTAGCACATTTCGAATTTTGATCTTTTCAATTATTGTTTACTTGTGGTGAGCTCGGTCCATGGTTAAAACCTCCTGACTTGAGTACCACTATCCTGATTCTCCTCTCATCCCATTATGAAATATCTTGGTATTCATCTCTAGGTTACTTTATTTCGGTCAATGAATTTTGCGAAGCATCATTTTAGTTTGAATTGATGTTCTGACTTCTGAAATACATGCATAAGAAACAAAAACTACTTCCCTGGCCACTGGATAATTTCTAACTTCCCCACATTCCCATGTTTGTTTGTCAGTCTCAAGTGCTTTTCCTGATTGCAATAGCCATCTAAATTGTGGAAGCAGTAAATGTGATTCTCCTTTTCTTTTCTCCATATCAAGTGGTTAACTTCTTTTTGTGACTTCCATGTGCAGAGAGCAAAAAGTATATGGAACAATGGCTGTCATCGCTCCAGAACAGCTGACATGTAATGCCTTCTCATAACTGCAGCTGGTTCTTTCTTACCTACTGTTGTGGTTGCTGGATCATGTGGAAGAATCTGTCCTTTTCATTTAACCTAGAAATATATTGTATAAAGATATATCTGAACATATAAAAATGAAAAGAAAAAAAAAATTGAAAAAAAAAAAAAAAAAAAAAAAAGAGGTGGTAAATGCTAGTGAAGAGGATTGGCTAGAGTTCTGCCATAACTAGTGTTGTTAAATACACAGCTAGCAGAGACAGCAAAGGATGGAAGAACGATGATGGTCAAAGCGCTAGACCCAGAAGGGGTTTTCTCCTGTTGCCTTCCCCTCAACGGCTAGAATTAATGAGACTTTTCTGTGATGTAAAACACTGAAAGAGGAACCAAAGTGTGCGTGTGTGTGTGTGCTTGCAATTCTTTTATGTAAATATCCTTGTACATATAGAAGCAGGTCCATGCTTCATTTTCTTGCTGTAAATAAATATGTACATAATTAACAACCAATATGTAAATTATGTATTAGAGACTGATTCTCTGCTAACATATTAATAAGAAAATTAGTATACGACCATGGATTCTTGTGTTGCTAATGTTTTCAAGGAATCTTATACCCCTGCAATAGGGATTATCTTTGAACAGGAGGGCTTCCCTCTCCTCGTCCTCCATCATCAACATCAACAAACATTTTGCTCTGTGATAAAGGCGTATATGGGTTGGGTAGTGAGGTTGCAGCACTAAGTGAGGAAAGGAGAGGGGGCAATAGAGAAGGATACAATAATAATATGATGCATTATTATTATGGTTCAATAATATAAGGACATAGAAAGTTACTAGTTTCTCTTAAATTTTCATCCTCAAATTTGTGGGTTTACAATTCAGAACTTGGTCTCACCATTTGCTATGCAATTTTTGTTAGGTGCATATGAGCAAATCTTCTTGATGAATAAACAATGGCTTTTAATTCCAGTCACCATAAATTACATATGATACACTTTTTTTTTTTTTCACTTTAGTATTTGATTAATCACCCGAATCTTAACTTTAGAACATTCCAAATGAACAAAGAGAATGGTTGTTACCTATTTATTTGGACAGGTTGAGATAAGCCAAATGGACAAAAAAACATGTTACAATTACAATTGAGCAGTGTCAATTAACAACAAAATTGAGACAGCAACAATATTTGCCAAGTGTCAGGTGTGTTAGTTGAAACCATATTTAGTTATGCTACCTAAGAAATGAAATAATAAGAACAAGAATAGAAAAAACATCACTAAGCCTAAGTTGTATCCTCACATAAAAATAAAAATTTTGAGGATTTATCAAAAATCCATTCAAGAATTAATCACACCCAAAAACAAATTAAAAAAACTAATGAAAGAAAAAGGGACATATTTCCCTTTATTCTAGTTCACCAACCTGGCAAATCAGAGAGTCCATTTTTTTGAGGTTGTTACAGGATCCTAAATATCCTCCCCTCCATGCCAAGCTCATTTCAGGGATCTTGGCAACATCCCAAAAAAATAAAAAACCTGTGCCTTCCTCTACAAGCAGTGCTCAATCCTGAAGGTCACCAATTATCCTTTTCTCTAATGGGTTGATCGTGTTCTACATTTTAAGAAACAGAAACTTAGAATGCTGCAAAGAGCAGCCAGCAATGCGTACTCATGGTGGTGGGCAAGCCATATCAGGACAAAGCAGTCAAAATGGCTGGAAGAAAATCTCCAAGGTACATTTTTTTTTTCTGATTCCCTGTTTGGATTCTTCTGTTGGGATCATTTTCTGTTTATTTCAAATGTTGTTTTTTCTTGTTTCTTTTGATCTGGGTTCAAGTATGAGCACACTGGATAAAAATTGATAACAAAACATTTTTTTAAATTGTAATTACTTTACAAGCTCATATGAAAACGTTCTATCTATATATCTATCTATCTCTAGAACAGGCATTTTAATAAGCATTTGTAAATTTTCAGATATGGAGGAAAAGGTTACGACCATGCTCAAAATCATCGAAAATAAAGGGGACTCTTTTGCTCAGAGAGCTGAGATGTACTACAGGAAGAGGCCGGAGCTTATAGCTCAAGTGGAAGAAGCGTACCGAGCATATCGAGCATTGGCAGAGAGATATGATCATCTGTCGAAAGATATGCAAAGTGCGAACCGCACCATTGCAGCTGTCTTCCCTGAACAATTTCAGTTTGCAACGGATGAAAATGATTATGTAGGAAACAGTTCCGTTTCTCCTGATGACATAAACAAGGTACATAAAGAATCAAAAACGAACATTCCAAGAGCCCCCACAATGCCAAAGGAGTTCCAGAGCCAATCCATGTTACTTTCGAGAAAGGAGCAGCAGCTAGGTAGAACTGCTAGCCTTCCTGCTAAATCTACTGCTGCAACTCCATGTTCAGGCCTAACTCGCGAAGAGGCCACAGAGGAAATTGATAAGATTCAGAAAGAAATCTTGGCACTACAAACTGAAAGGGAGTTTATACAAAGCATATACATACGCTGTTCTGAGAAATGCAATGGAATTGATAATCAGATAACTGATATGCAAACAAGGGTCAGCAGCTTACAAGACGAGTTTGGTATTGGCAATGTTATCGATGATAACGAAGCTCGGAATTTAATGGCGGCCACAGCTCTAAAATCTTGTAAAGATACCTTGGTTAAGCTGCAAGAGAAACAAGAGCAATCAGCTGAAGAGGCTAAACTAGAGAATCGGAGGGTTAAGGACCTCGTCAAGAAGTTCACAAACCTTCAAGGTGAATCTCATTCCTACAAAACAGATGTGCTTGTGCCATATGGTGAACAAGAGACTGAATCAGACGACTTGGATCGTCATGATATAGAACTGGTGCAGCAGAAGTTAAAGAAAGAGCTGGAAGCAGATAATAGTTCCTCCACTGTGATGCAATTAGCAGAAAGAATCGATGAGCTTGTTGAAAAGGTTGTCAGCTTGGAAACTGCAGTCTCTTCTCAGAAGGCTCTTGTGAATGTATTGAGGTCAGAAGCTGATGTGCTTCAGGAACGCATTAAGACCCTGGAAGAGGAGAAGGAGATCCTTATGGAAAATTCTGAGATTATGAGCAATAAGATAAAGGAGTTGGGGGAGGAGCTGCGCAGAGTCAAGAGCCTTAATCAAAGTGTCCAGGAGCAAAATAACAACCTTCAAGCAGATGTCACTAAAGCAAGCTGTAACATTGATCACTTGTCAGAGAAGTTGGAGAATGTGAAAGCAGATGAAGAGGTTGACAGTGCAGGAATGCACCGAGAAATGGAGGCTTCTCCTGATGCAGAAGCAGACAAAGACAAGAAAGTTGATATTTCAATAGTCAGCAATCTTGCAGATGAAGAAGAATCTGAGCTAAGTAAAAACCTCGATGTGATGCCTGAAAATCATCAGGCACTGCTAAAAAATGAAAAGGAAGAATTATTAGCGATGGACAATGATCTTGACAATCAGCCGGAGGAACTGGGAACTGACGGGAAAGAAGACCATCCAAACAGGAGTCATCTGTTAGCAGGTGGAATAGAAGATAGAGAAAAGCATCTAGTGCAAGAGTACACTTTAGTCCTCCGGAATTACAAAGGACTAAGAAAGAGGCTATGTGATGTGGAGAAGAAAAACCGAGACGGGTTCTTCGAGTTGGCATTACAGATAAGAGAACTGAAGAATGCCCTTGCTGTGAGAGATGAACAGATTCAAACTTTACAAAAAATGAACTCTCTGCAAAAAAGGGAAGATGAAAATCCACAAACATCTCCTGAAAGCATAATACAGGCACCTAGCATCTCTGACTTTAATCAGTCGACACTAAGTTCACCTCAGCAGCAAATTTCTGATTCTGAACGTCATGTAGAATCCAGAGGACCAATGAGTAGATTTTCAAATGAAGACATTCAGATCTCTCCAAAGGATAACAGAAGTGTGAAGAATATTGACACATGCAGAGTTGCTTCAGCAATTGAAGAAAAACTCCGTTCAGATATTGATGGACTGCTGGAAGAAAACCTTGAGTTCTGGTTGAGGTTTAGCAGCTCATTTCATCAAATACAGAAGTATCAAACGTCAGTCCAGGACTTGAAGGCAGAGATATCAAAGCTGAAGGATAGCAAAATGCAAGATGGAAATGGTAAGGGTCAATGTATCATGTCAGAAGCACGGCCAATATACATACACTTAAGAGAGATACAATCTGAATTAACACTGTGGTTGGAAACAAATTCGGTATTGAAAGATGAACTGCAGGGTAGACATGCATCTTTGTGCAGTATCCAAGAAGAGTTATCTAGAGTTTCCAAAGCGACCATCGAAGGAGGAGAGGCTGAACTAAGCGAATATCAGGCTGCTAAATTTCAAGGAGAGATTCTTAACATGAAACAGGAAAGCAACAAGGTTTCGGATGAGCTGCAGGCAGGCCTGGAGCGCGTGGAAGTTCTCAAGGATGATGTTGAGAAAATACTGTCGAAAATGGATGAGGAGCTTAAACTTTCAGCAGCTAAACAAAGACCACAACGAGCAAGGATCCCATTACGGTCTTTCTTATTCGGTGTTAAGTTAAAAAGGAACAAGTCACAGAGGGCATCACTCTTCTCATGTACAAGTCCTGCATTTCTTGAACCCGGAGATGCGCCGGAGGCTGGACCCCCTCAATAGATTCATCTATCTTTTTCCTTTCTTCTTTTAACATTTTCGTTCAGATCTAAAGAAGGGACTTCCCTTTAGTTTCCTAATTTCTGGGATTGATTCTCGTGTTCTAGACATATAAGATAGAATTTGATAAAAAAGCATTATGTCCATTAGATTTTGTAAAAAAATACTTATTCAAATGTTTTAGTTATGAATAAGAAGCCTGTCCCTTTTATTGCAGCAGTATATACATGATATCCTAGGTTAATCTCTACTATGCCCCTCCTGAATCTTTTTTTTTTTTTCCATAACTCTTCCTCAGTCAGGCTTGGGCAGAATAGCAGAGTAAGCACAAGTATTAGTAGCATAGTAAAAATGTGTTCATCATTATTATGTTTGCTCGTGAGAATCTTTAATGCACTTGCTAGTATTAGTATATTTAAAAATTCGTAATTGGCAAGCTGTAAATAGCCCTAGACTATGGAACAAAGAATTATACAGGACTTACCTACACCAAGTATTGATGGTGATTCTCAAATATCGCAGAATTATCCTACTAGTCCTCACAAAAGCAGATCAATCAGGCAAAGAAGAAATTCACTAAAATCGAAAAACTTATCAATGTAAACTTGTTAAAGCAGAGCATATGAATTGATCATAAAATTGAGGAAAATAGCAAATCTAGTCTCACGTTAACCAATTCTACAAAGCAGATCTGACATAGCAACTTATATATGTTTTCATAAGAAAAAAAAGCTCATCACTCTAGATATTTTTTTTTGCTGTTACAAGCGTCCAAGTGCTGCTACCTTTAATAAAATCCCTAATGGAAGGTTTTACCGTATACATAATGAAGCAAAGTGTTGCCACCAGTCACAGAACCTTTGGCTCTGGGACAAGGGAAGTTGGGAAGAGACCAGGGGAAAAAAATAGGAAAAAGAACAAAGTCAATTCTGAAAACGGATTTGGATATCTATCAATCATATAACTGAGGCGCTTTAGCACCAAGGAAACATTTCTTTCTTACTTGCTCATATGTTATCCAGCGATCTCACTGCTCTAAGCAAACAGTAAAAGTTTGCACCATTGCAAAGGTATGCTTTTTCAATCATTTACTTTGGACACGATTCTCTAACCACTTTACATTAACAAATTTCCAATAGTCGTTAAAACACAAATGGAAGATTGCGCTGAATAAAGAAATGTCCCACTACTTTGCACAAGATTCTCTGACCTTATCCTTCTGTCATAACAATATCTGGCTCCGCTTTGCTTACAGCTTCAAGCTTTTCACTGCCCTTGTCAGTCTCCATGCTCATCTGATGCGGGTTGTCACTCATGCTTTGATTGTCACCATTTCCCTGAACTGCAGACTGATTTTCTTCCTTTTTAACTGATAAATTGCCATTAGAAGTGACATTCACTATCTCCGAAGCATTAAAAATCTCAGCAATGGCTTTAGATTCTGAAGCATTACAACCCTTAGCAATGGCTTTCGATTCTGCTTCTCGGTTTGGCAAGGATGCTTTTTCTTCTTGAACTTGCTTGCTACTATCATTTCTTGAGACACAAGTTCCATGCCCTTTGACTTGCTGTTCTGGCATATCTTCAGACAGAATTTTGATCCTTCCAGCAGTTTCAGAATTTTGCTTTGATGAGAGTTCAGCATTTGATTGCTTAACTGATGCATTCATTGCTGCTTCAGAAATTGATGGAGTATGTTGAGTGATTGGTGAGGCAGTAGGACGTGCGCCACTAGGTGAAACAACTGGAAATGTGGAATGTGATCCAGCTGCCAGGTCATTAACGTTGACATTTAGATGAGCTTCTGAATGCTTGGATGTACCAGCAGGCAATGATTTGATGGAAGAACCACCTGTGGGATTCAGTTTCTTTGCCTGAAAAGGCTTGGGAAACAAAGCAGCACGTGATGGAGTAGCAATACGAGCTCCAGCAGCAACTGCCGTGGCTCTTACTGGATCTGAACTCAAATCAGGATTGGCTAGTTTTTTAACAGCTATTTGTGATTTTGCTGCAGAACTCAATGGTACCGTTGGAGATGATTTTGCTGCAAAGGGTTGTTGAGACGGATGTTGGGCAGATGCAGCTTCACCTGTACCAAGAATCATAAAAAAAGCATACATTAGAGTAATTACATTTATTCATCAATGCAAAAACCAAAAGAGGCTTCATCGCAATTCTACCAACTCAAATGCTTAGCATGCTATTACATTTTTCCAAAACAATTACATCCTTTCCTGAAAAGACATGAGAAGAAGAGAATTACCAGAGTTATTTGTGAATGTGTTCTTAACTGGAAGATCAAGGGCTAGATTCAATGCATGGTTTGCTGCTCGCTGTGCCTCAGTAAGTTGCACTCCACTCATGCTACCTGTGTGATTCCAATTTCCAGGACGCTTCCGAATGATGGTCCACCTCTGGTTGGAAAAACTATGACAATTAGGAGAGCAGAAGCAAAGTAAAAACTGGCTAGAAGGATCTGCAACTGCTTAACAGTTAAATCTAGCCAGCACCAACACACCACAGAATTCACCTTGAATATCAGTAGAAGAACAGACAAGGACAGAAAAACAGCGAAGAAGACTACAGATTGAAATTTACTGACATAAACAATGACATTAGAGATTCACTGTACTTGCTACAGAAAGTCAACATTAATATGTACAAATCTGAGAATTTCCGTTGCCGGGATTTGAACCCGGGAAAACTGGGTGAATCCCAGACATCCTGACCGGACTAGATGACAACGGATGTTTTCCATGGCAGCATTTATTTTTCAATCCAATGTAAGGTCAAGAAACAAAGCCACTAATGTAAATTCTAAAGGTACATACAGTTTACGAAGAACTAATATTTATCGAGTAATTTGATCAGTTATCTATTTAAGTGAGAATTCTTTCATGCTTGCTAGTCCAGCATTGAAAATACCAATTTATTACATGCCTGAAATATTTGTTGTTTGAACTCGACTACTTGCAAAGATGACAGGATCAAATATGATAAGAAAGGGTGTTAAAATGCCAACCGATTCTGCAGCTTATGATTCAAAAAATGAAGTAGAACTGGCCATGAAAACTTCAATTTTGGCTAGTAAGGTGCAAACTTAGAGCATCTTTAAAGCATCTCCAAAGCTGACGTAAGAAACTCATATATCTTGATGATTTCCAAGAACCACAAAAAGGAATAGCCAGGAAAGCAACCAAAATGTAAAGAAGTGAAGTTTTAAATTCCCATCCCATGTACAAATTGATATGAGGGTATCCATAGGTGTGTAGGTTGTCAAAAAAAAAATTAAGAAAAAATCAAATGGTCTATATGAAAGCTAACAAAAAAAAATGGTTGCATACGTAATGCGTGAAGGACAATGCAAAATGCAATAGAAAACAGAAAGGAGAAGAATCAAATATAAAGAGTGATGTAAAGAAAACAACCTGAGATAGCTGTGAAGCAGTTCTGTCCCATGTGAATTCACTTCGTAAGATATTTGCCCAATTCCCTTCACCATATTTCTGCACAGCAGTAATCAGATTCCGATCCTCAGTTTCTGACCATGGTTTTCTTTTCCTCCGGGGAGGAATATTGCCATTTGCTAATCCATTTGCATCCAATGTTTCAATGGATGCCGCCATGGGCAGAGGCTGTTTCTGAACAGAAACTGGAACTGTAATATTCATCCCCCTTGTGGAAGCAGGTTGCGGATTTTCTGGTGTAGCTCTAACTGAATGCACGTTAGGTATGTTTATTGTTAAGGGTGCCTCAACTGTGGTGCTATTTAGGTGGGTGGAATCACTTGGTGCACCAGAAGCAATCAGGACCTAAGCAGACAACCATTCTCATGAAATAAGTTGACAGAACCTACAAAATGACGTTGTAATAAAATGGAATAAACACTCAAAGCACTATGTCTTCTTTTAAATACGTTTGATCTCCCATTAGTTGTAGCAACCAGCATCCTGTGACCAAGTATGTATAACCCATTAGAAATTACATTTCTTCCACCCAATTAGAATTCCGCATAACACACAAGAAGCGTGACAGAACCTCAAATATTTACCAATATCTAACAAGCATACTCTTGGACACAAGAGAAGGAATGACTAAAGGTCATCATGTCAGTGAAATGCACATTATAAGGCCATGAGTCCTCTAAGTAGGACCCTAAAAACAAACCCAGGGCCAAAAAATTCACTTGGAGAACTTCGTAATATGTGTCTTTAGCACAATACAGACCAGAGCGACTTCCTCAGGACCGATTTTTCTCTCTCTGTACCCATCATATATCTGTTGCCTGCTATAAATGACAGATTTCTAAGTAACTAATTCTCTTTCTGCTCTCATATGCAACTGTTAAAATTTTTCAAATCTCCAAATATTTCTCTTCCTTTTTCTTGGCCAGTAGGGGTCCCATACAAAGGCCACATTCCAGTTATAAAAGCCACAGGTTGGACAATGCATCTAATAGGCCAAAATAAACCCTCCCCCCACCCCACCCAAAGAAAAAGAAATTCAAAAGCAGCACAATTTGTAAAGCAATATCAGATACATGAATTATTCGTCCATCCCAGTAAGCAAAATAGAAATGAAAATAACCACATAACGTGCATTAAGAGGAAGTTTAACAGCAAACCGCCTATTATAATTAAATTCTACTTTCATGATTACCTTAACACAAGCTGCAGCCTCGGCTGAAGCTTCACTACTAACATCAGGAAATGCTTCTAATTCATACTCTAAATCACTATCATCATCCTGGACAAGAAAAAAAAAAATAGAAACAAATTGTAATTTTCAAAAGCATGCATCCACATTAATCTTTTTCAAAATAAATAAACAAATAAACAAACCAGAGGCTGAGCTCCATCTTCCAATTTATCAGGCCAAGAATGTCTATAAGCCAAATGCCTCCATAGCATTCGGTACTCTCTCACACTACTAATCCCAGTTGTTGTCTTCTTAATAAGTGCATTCCAATCAATATTCACTCCTTCGAATTGAGCTACTTCTTGCAGCAATGCCAACACTGTATTTGCTGTGTACCTTTTAAAACCCACACAAACCCTAACATTAATCAAATTTAAATCAACCAAAAAACCACCCAGAAAGGACAAAACAAAAAAGGAGCTACCTTTGCAAAACCGATGAGATGTCTTCTTCTGAAATGACACCTTTTTTGCTGTTTCGTTTCTTCGATTTGTCAATCATTTTGTGAAATAAAATTGCATATTAATTGCAATGTTTTTCAAAAAAAACCCAATTGGCCAAAACCCTAACCAGGGTTTAACAAACACAGATACAGGCACGGAGTCGACTACCGGAGAATTGGAGACGGAGAGGTCCGGGGGTAGTTATTGTTGTACGGAGGAGGAGGAGGACCGACCGTTGAAAAGCGTGGTGAGCACGAGCCTAAGCGGAGACTGGAATTATTATTTCGGTTAATTTTTCGGGGGAGAAAGAAACGGTGCAGAAAATGGAAAGGTGAACTGTCAAGCGGGGTTTGGGGCTCGAAGAGGATACGATCGAAAGGTTACTGCTAAATGACCATAATGCCCTTTGAAGAAATCTACGGTGGAGATTTTGTTTTGGTGCTGATGACTTTCTGGTGGGGTTTTTTTGATGGGAAGGAGACATAGAGGTTAGGATTGAGGATGCCAATTTGCTACTGTAGTTATGGTACCATATAATTTTTTTTTTTTTTGAACAACATATAATTAACTTTCTTGTAACTTTTTATTTTTAAAAAAAATATTCTTCAATAAGTTGTGGATTTGGTAACATGATTGCCAAATCCAAGAATTAGACTACCTATAAAAAAGGCATACCAACTCATTTTTTTTTATTCCATTATGAATTGGAAAAAAAGGAGAGAAAGTTCATATTGGATTTTTGCTGTTTCTTTTGCCATTAAGAATTGGAAAAAAAGAGCGAAAGTTCATATTGGATATTTGCTTTTTTTTTTTTTTTAACAATCAAACCAATCTTTGCTGTTTTTTTAACAATCAAATTAAGTGGTTAAATTTCATCACCATAAAAGAAAGAGAAAGGAAAATGAAAGTTTGATCCATGCTCATTTCGACAGTATATCCACACATTTTGCCATTTAAACTACTTATGGGAAAAATCTTTTGTCGTTAGACCAAGCCAATACGGACAACTGATTCTACAATTAAAAAAAAAAACTTATTCTAAGAGGTTGTTTTTAGCATAAAAATAATTTGCTAACACCCATCTAATATGTTACACTCAATTATTAGTTAAAATGTTTTATCATTAATTAACAAAAATATAATGTACATACTAAATATTATAGTTACATATTACACATTTGATAAGTAAATATTTATCGAAAAAAAAATAGTAATAATATCAAAATATTTAAATATTAAAAATAACAGAATTTAAATATAAAAAAGAACTACATTTATGTAAAAATACATATAATGATATATCTTGTTTTTATGTATTTATACATTTGCAACTTGGAAGAGGAATATGCAACTTTTTTTTTGAACAACTAGTCCCAATGATTAAATTTTATAGTTCAATGTGGGAGAGTAAAGGAGATTAAGGATACTTTTAACTAAATATTTTAATTGTGTAATAAAATATTTTACCATCCGTATTGGACTGGCTAAGCAGAAATATGGTACTTTCACATTACAAAAAAGAGGCAAAAAAGAATCAAACACGTCCGTATTGGACAAGAATACAAGAAGGTAGTACAAAAGATCCTAAGAATCACCTTTTTGTTTTTTCACAAATGTTAAAAAGAAGGGTATATACTATATACCAATAAAAAGTCATTTCCATAAATAATATTTTTATCAATCTGTCACATCCCCATGCGATTATTATTAACACATGAAATAAGGTCTGATGGTCAATTTTTTATAAAAGTATTATAAGGTATAAAATTCAAATTATATTATTATAAAATTAATTTTTACCAGCTAAATTTTTTTATCCGTAAGTATTTAAATCATTGAACTTATTAATAAAAGAAAGATAACTTCAATCTCACCCGTAGTGTTGGATGATTTTTTTTTTTTTTTCTGTTTGTTTTTGTTAAAAAGAAGCAAAAGGAAAGAACGACTCAAAGAAAAAGAGATAAGAGCATATCAACGTTTATAAAATATTGTACTTATGAAATTGATTCAAAATCATGTCACTTGCAGTTGGAGATGAACTTCAAAATAATTGATTTGTGATAGTGGTTCTCATGTTTCAGATTTGAAGACTTGCTAGATTATAACTTGAAATTTTAGCTTTATTTACATGCACCTCCTAATTAGTTTAGAATTTATCAGCAAATCCTATTGCTTTCGCAGATTTCTTTTTTTTTTTTCCCCAATTGAACCATAGAATATATGGAACAGAATCCCAAATAAAAATTTATGCTAAAATCCCCGTTAGCACACACCTTGATTTCCTATTTCAATTTGTCGAATGAAATACAAGCACTCCATATCAAATATCAGCAATTGAGGGATAAGCTTTCCTTGTTACAAGATTCATACCGCAATATAAGTATGAAAAACAACTTAACTCCGAGGCAAGAATCAAAAGATGCACTCTATATAAGTCTTTTCATGATGTTTGAGGAAGATAAAACAAAATTATAAATAAATTAAAAAGGAGGAGGAGAAGGAGAAGAAAAGTTCCCACCCACAACCTTCACATCACAGATAAGGTTGCTTGGACATAAAAATGCCCCCTACTTCTACTTGCTGCATCAAATCTTATGTCTAACTGGTAAAACTTAATCAGGAATGCGATTTTAAGTCACCAGATATTCACAAGCTGCGCAGACATACTGTTTCGGTTTTTAAAAAACTATCTTAAGCTTATTGTACATTATCATCAGCTTTAACTACAATGTTTTGTACGTGCGTGCCCGGTTGTGCATCTTCTGACATTTTGTAACTAGCCACATGATATTACCTGTTTGAATTTTTTTCAACATGGAGATTATCAGGATCCTTGTATTTGAAAAAAGAAAAAAAAAGTTGAAAACCATGAAAGGGTAGGTAGAGAACACAATTTTAGTTTTTTTAACGGGATTAAGTTTTGATTTCCACCATCCTTATCAACCTGCTGGAACTCAAGGACAATAGTACATACTGGTCAAGAAGCTTGAGCATGTAGATGAATGAATTCAATGCTATACTCGGAAGACCACTACAAACAACCACCAATAGAAGGTGAAAAATAGACAATCACCAGACATCTCTAAGATATCGTCCATCCATCTGGAGCTTCTTAACCATAGACTCTGTCTTAGATGAATCCAAATTTCCCTGAAATACAAAGAAAATAATACATGTGATTTTGGGAAGAAACAACTATATTCAAACATTAGAATAGGCATAGTTCTTCTATGACAAACTCCCAGAGGAAGGGAGACCACTTCAACTAAATAATAGCAAACAGGAAACTCAATGAAAGCTAGTCCCAGAACAAAAACGTCCAAGTCTCAAAATGTACAGCGTTGACGGCCTGTGTGTGTCCTTATTTGAGTGAGATAGATATCCTCTCTAGATAAGGCACAAAAATAACTACCTCAAGCTTGAGGAATGGGAAAAAAAAAATTGAAGGCCTAATCCAAAGGAAAAGATCAATCCACGAACGCAAAAAATAAAATATCAAGGGCTTGCCACAAAGACAAGTTTATTGATGTTATTGTGAAGAGTTGAAACAATGAAATCCAACTTTTATGAAAAGAAAAACATGAATAACTGGAAAAATATTTTCAGAAGTTCAAACAAGCATACTTGATTATACATTCAGTAAAGAAAATAAATTATTGTCAATCCAGTAAACATCAGTTAGCTAGCCATATCAAATTGTTTATTGGAAGGTGCAGCAAGAGTAAAGGCATATACCATTAAAACATTGATCGCATTATTATTTTTGTCGAAAAGCTCTTGAACAGCCATCAACTACAATATATATTGCTATTGATGAATACTAAGAGGTGAAATATACTAAAGTGATAACCACACATGCATACATGCATCTTCCGTAAGGAGTAGGATGCGCCCTTCCATCCACATAAACACACAAAAGGATCTAGGTGCAGCAGTAGAGATATTACCTGCTCCTGAACAATGTTATGCAAAGTCCGATGAACATCTCTGGCCATACCCTTGGCATCACCACATACATACAGATATGCACCCTCAGAAACTAAGTTCCATATTTGTGCTGCCTGCACGTTGGATTAAATAATTCAAATACAAATTACATCTTCAAATAGTCAAAAGAACCTTGGTTTACAGTCTACAAATGCTCACCTTATCAATCATCTTATGTTGAACATACTCCTTTTGTGGCCCTTCCCTTGAGAATGCAACAATCAGCTCAGTTATCACACCTTGTTCCACAAAATAATTGAGCTCATCCTCATATATAAAATCCTGTAAGCAGTCAAAGTGGAATTCGTTATGCAAAGGCTCATGACTTCAGTAATAATTAATTGAGTCATGCATAGCAAAGGTCCCCACCATCCGGCGATTTCTACATCCAAAGAAGAGCAAAGCAGGACCAAGCTGAGCTCCATTCTCTTTCAGAGCCATTCTTTCCTGATAAAAACAACTCTGTTAAGTTCTTGTTTAGAAAACAAACATGGAATTTCACACATCATGCAGCCATCAAACCTGAAGAAATCCTCTGAAAGGTGCCAATCCAGTACCAGGTCCCACCATGATAATTGGAATTGAGGGATTAGATGGCAACTTGAAATTGGATGTCCTAATGAAAATGGGAGCCCAGCTACAATCAGAGCTTTTCTCCAAAGGAACTGCATTCTGTTTTTTCAGAGGAAAAAAAGTCACATTTACAAGAGCCAAAATTGTGTTCCTGGGGTGGTATACCAGTAACAATCTGAAACTTAAAGCACAGTGGGAAAAGTGGAAAACATATATAATTGCAAGTCATACTTTCATCCAGGTTGAGCACACCCCTTTGTGAATTCTACCAGTTGGTGTTGGACCATATACCAAAGCACAAGTCACATGTACCCTATTGGGTGCAAATCTGCACAAGATATCATGGGGAACAGTCATTTGCTACTCCAAAAGTTACGTAAACTGCATTCTGAATGTTTCATCAGAATTAGTAAATCACCTAGGAGAAGATGAGATAGAATAGTAGCGAGGCTGTAGACGAGGAGCAACTGCTGCAAAAAATACACCAAGAGGAGGTTTTGCAGATGGAAATGCAGCCATTACCTCGAGGAGACTTCTCTGACTTGCGACAACCCATTGCGAGTACTCATCCTGAACGATAAAAAGAATGATAAACATAAGCAATAATAGATAAAAAAAAAAATGCATGTAAAACTCACTAAATAAGAGTTCAACACATAGCCTGAAAAATCCATTGACCTTCCCCTCTGGTGATGATAAAAACTTGAGTCTCTCAGCCTCACCAGGTACACTGGCATGAGCAGCCAAAGCAATCAGAGCAGCCTGACAACACAATAGAAAATTAAACAAAAATTGAAACAGAAGAATTTTTTCAAATGAGTATAACCACTCAATAGCAGGCATAAACTGGCAAGTGTGCCGAAATATCACCTTTCGAGGAGGATTCTGGAGATCTGCATAGCGTGCCAAAGCAGTGCGGAGCGTACAAGGCCCTGGGAAAGGAGGTGGCAACGAACTTCCAAGGGAATCTCCATTTTCATTGTCAGTGTGAATAGAAAATACCAAATCTAAGGATTGACCCAACAAATTCCCTGCTTCTTCTACACTGTCGTCAAAATTCTCAGCAAAAACACCCACGTGGTCCCCAGTTTCATATCTAAATAAAGAAGTGAAAAAGGTAAATTAAAAATTACCATCATCAATTTAAGATGAGTGACAAACAAAACATAGTTTCTTTCAAATAATAATGGAGATGGATAAAAAATGCAGTAGCAAATAAAACTGAAAGTAATCACACAGCAATGAACTTACACAATACCAGTCCCTAATATGTCAAACTCCAGATGTATGCATGAGCGATCAGACTCTGGTGTGTGAAGCTCTTTTTGGAGAGCAACATTAACTCTTCAAAAAATGAGGAAAAACCAACATCATGAATTTTCAGTAAACGATAAATTTCTGACATTCATTACATGCAAATGACCAAGTAGCAGTACCTGCATGGATGATGAATATCGAAAGAGGTGTTTCCATTTGCCAAGTGTGATTTATCCTCATAAGAGGCTGCAGGAGCATCATGAAACACCACTCGGTATTCAGGAATAACAGCTGTATATGGAGTAGATGCACCATTTATATCATCTTCATCTCTGAGTAAATTGTCTAACTCGGGCCATAACAATTCTCTCCTAGTAATAAAACATCAGTGCAGTTAATACAGCATATTGAGAAAGAAGCACCATCCTCAAAGATTGAGATGTGGTATCACTTTAAATGAATATTTCAACAATACAGATAAGGAAATGCCCAGGCCTAGTTATATAGCATACCAAGCAGTAAAATCATCTTCAATGCATTGATCATCATCACCGAGACCAACAGGAATGAGGCGTTTTGCACCTACATCAAACAAGCATAAAAATCATTTAGAAAAAATGAATAATTTATCACCCTGTAAATTTACTTGCATATTATTTCCCCCCATAAGCACATAATCCTGCCCACAGTCCCACTAACACACCCAACAAACAAAAACAAAGACAGAAGAGGTCATAAAATGGAGACATATACCTTGTTCATTAAGTTGTTCATCAAGCACCTTTGCTATCTGTGTTAAAAGGTGCACCCGTCAAATTATATAATTGACTTATGAAGGAAAAGATAAGGAAAAAAAGAAAAAAATTAAGTAATATAGCCTGATAGATTAACCTTATTAAAATGTTCGTATTGACGGTTACCCAAGCCAAAAACACCATAAGTAAGCTGTTGAAGCCATACACCCCGTTCGTTTTCCTGAAATTAAGTTATTTTCATGAAGCACAAAATATTACATGGGGTTATGGGAACCAAGTACAGCTTGAGAATTGTATGCATTTAGCATCTTAAAGAGAATACAAACCTCAGTGAACCACTTATAAAATCTTGCAGCATTATCAGTTGGCTCTCCATCTCCATAACTGCAATGTCAGGCTCAAGCAGAATGAATAATTCATTCCAAAAAAGCCAAACACAAGTTTTGAGTTCTCTGAAAGACCAGTAAAAGTAGAAATTTATCTTACGTGGCAACCATGAAAAAAACCAATGTCTCCTTCTTCAATTTTTCTTCATATTGATCATCATCCATAGCATAATCATCCTAATTCAAGCCAGAGATACAAGAGTATTCTACCATTAAAATCCAACAGGGCAAATTTGCTCATGCAATATAAAAATGCCATGTAACAGTTTCATACCAAGTCAAGAACTTTAACCACTGCTTTCTCATATCTTGCCTTAATCTCCTCGGCTAAGGCCTGCATTGGTAATTAGATTTTTTTTTTTTAAAAAAAAAAAAACTCACTAAGAGATTAACAATGCAATTAGAAATGCGCTATATAGATAATAGTAAAATAAAGATACAATATTCAACACACAGGATTGTGCAGTTGCCCTTTTTATTCAAATGCAAAAAACTTCAACAGCATAAAAAGACATGACACATGTGCACAAAGAATATACACCTACACATGCAATCATCTATTACAATAATGTGGCAGAAGCTAGTAACACATCCCCTCCTCCCAAAAAAAAAAATACAAAAAAAGAAAAAAAACAAACACACACCTAATAAAACATGCCTATGGATTTTAGTTTCACACTATGTCATGACACCTTCATTTACATATTATCATTTATATTTTTTATTGCCCAGCACATAAATTACAAATGAGGAAATGAGTTGGTCACCTTGCAGGCTAGAATGTCAATGCCGCACAAATGATGAAAAAAATGACTGTCAAAAGAATAGTTGAAATCCCCCAGTTCTTGGGGGTTCAGTCAATCAATCAAAACTGATGATGTTAATATCCCAAATATCTCCATGCAATCAGTCACCAGGTTAACCAGGATGCTCTTTAATCCACAATCAGGAAGTGCACCTTCTAGGTTGTAGTGACAAAATAAAGCAACTTTTTTGTTGAAAATGATAAAAACTGCTACATCAATTTGTCAAAAAGAAAATGCCCAAAAACAATTGAGCAGAATTCGGCTCATTTCAAAACTCGATTTCATTTCTGTAATCTACACCATAGTAAGTCAATTAGCCAGCAAAACAAAGAATAGCATTCAATTGGCCCATGTCTTATCGAAACAAAGATTAACCCAACAGTGGATTCTGATTCAATCATCATTTCAAAAGCTTTGACTTTCCAAAACTCGCCATCATTACTAGGGGACCATACTATCAATTCTATTGACTTTAAACAAAATCCACCCAAACAGAATTCCCAATTCACAAATCCCAAATAAAAAAAAAGATAATAATAATAATAAAACAACAAAAAGGACATGATCATTAGCATTACCTTGGCAAATCCCTCAGCAGTACCGGTCTGAGTACCATAAAAAACAGTAACTTTGGTTTTACCAGCAAGAAGCTCAGCTTCATCTTCGTCATCTTTCATAGAAAGCGACTTAGGAACCACAACAGGCGTTACCTCTTTGCTCCGATCCGATGATCTCTTCCAAAAAAACACGAACAACCCAATTATAACAGCAAACGACGTCGTAACGATCATAAGAACAATTGAGTCGCTCATCCCGAGCTCAACACCAAGCACTGATTCAACAAACCTAACCAAATCCGAACCCGAACTCATCTCTTAATTTCTTAAACTTTTTGATCCCAAAATCAAAAATTCTCCAAATTAGATTAAGAAATTGTTGTTCCAATTTAGGGTTTGGTGCTGGTTAGGTCCTGAGTTTCGCTTCACCCCCAACCCAATCTCTCTCTCTCTCTGTATGCAGAATTTTCTCCTTTAAAAATTGGGGACGGTGAAGACAACGAGAAACAGATGGTGTAGTGTGTGTTAAATGGGTCCCATTCAGATCTTGACCAGTTGTTTTTTTAAAAATTTTCTAATTTTTTTATTATTTTATGTCCTAAGAATAAAATAGGTGAACCAATTTTTAATTTTACACCAACCTTAATTAAATTTTCGTCATTAATTATGCATTTTGCTCTCATTAGGACGATTTGTTGTTTAAACCGAGATTTTTAAAAATAATTTTTGTAACCGTAAAGGCTATTTCAACTTAAAACGTATTTCAGGTTTGGGAGGTCGAGTTCAAGTTATAATATATACAGTTATTTTAAAATTAATTATTTGGAGATTTTATAATTTTAGATGTCTTAGTGGATTGAATCCAATTAATTAGAGCAAGTGATTTTTGTTTAAAATATATATTAAATAAATAAAAACTAAAAATGTATAATATAAAAATGACTTTTCTTTTTTTGATTTTTTTCTGAAACAAATTCGTGTGGTTACGAAAAAAGTCCACTTTTTAAAACTTTGTCTGGATTTCTTAAAAAAAAAAAAAACTGTCTGGATTATTTTTACAAATTTAGTACCTTTCTTTTTTTGAGGTTCTCTTTTCTTTTCTTTTCTTTTCTTTTTAAGAGAAAGTCTTTTTTATGGAAAATTCTAGGGCTATTTTAATTTTTACTCACTTTTATTTTACTTTATTTTATTTATCATTAGATGAAAGTGTATTTTCTCATTCAATAATGGTTATCAATAAAATACATTTTACTTTGTAAAAATCAAAATAACCTTATAATGCACCTTTTTTTATATACATAAACTATAAGTTAATCAACAAATAACGTAATAACAAAATTATTATAGTAATAAATTAATGACATAAAAGTTAATATAATCACACAAAATAGGATTAATATTAAAAAGCTATTATTAAAAAAAATTACTTGTAAATGTGTTGCAATTGAAATGAAAACCCAAATGAGAAGCCTTTGTTACATTCATTTTTAACACTTAAAATTTTCACTATCCATTATTTAAATGTGTTTTTTTTAATTATATGCAAAATATTTTTCAGAATTTAGTAAAGCACTAATTATTGCAGTTATTTAACGCTTACTAATGTGATTATCTATGTTAGTCGCTTTATTATAAGTATGATGTATGTATATAAATGAAGAGCGCTGATACACTAAGCAATGGCCCGCAATTTTTTATTAAATTTTTTTTAATGAAATTGCCCCCTGCAATTAGAAGGTAATTTCTTTTTGATAGACTTTTTTTGTAAAATCACATGTTCTCTTCTTTTTTTTATTACCCGCTTAAAAAATCACTTCTGATAAATGATAAATCACTTCTGATGAATGATTTTATAAATTATTGTTTGTCTTTATGTAATATTACACATTTTTTTTTTTTGGACAAGAGATAGAGGGGGAAAGGGGGATTTGAACCCAAGCCAGCCCAATGCGGGAAGCTCAAACTTTTCAACGCCCCTAGGACTTGAACCCATGACCTAAGGGTCATGGGTTCCCCCCTCTTACCACTTGAACCAAGTGGTGAGGGGGTTATGTAATATTACACATGATACACTTAAAATGTGTTTTTCTCATTTAGAAAAATTTAAGTTTAATTTTGTTCTATGTGTGTGGTCTTAAAAATACATTTTCTACATCAAATAAAGTGAAATGATTTTTCTCCTTTCTTCTCTATAACAACACATGTTAAAAACACCATCGATGGTGATTGCTCTCTAGATTTTTCTCCTTTCTTCTCTAGCTATTGTTTATCCTTCACGTTCCTCTTGTTTCTAGGGATCAACTTATGGTCATTTTTTGCCAGATTTGTTATGTTATATATATATATATATTATGTTATTTCGTAGAATAAATGTTTCTTTCTCTAGATCTAGAGTTTAATCCCTTTTTGTTCTTCCTGTTTCTCTCACTGAGAGAATTTTGGGTTTGGAAGATTGAAATACAGTCCTCTTGTGGGCATAACTTAGTTGTTGTTCTCTGGGATTTTCAAAGGAGCATTCCTTCATCAACAAGGTTGGTGAGCAGAAGCTCGATGTCTTCAGAGCAATATTTTGCTTGGTTTGCTCTAACTCCAGGTGTTTCTAGAATCTATCCCGAGATCAACAGTTATGTCAATTTAGACAACAAGAAAAATGGCAACCATGGCGTTGATTGTATGGACTGAATAAGGAATTTTGAGAACAGGATATTGATCTTCAAGATCAACATTTTTCTGTATTGGCTGGAGAGGCTAAAGACTTGTTTGTTGGTTTAGTGCTGGCTAAATCGAAAAATCAGCACCTAGTGCTTGTTGTGATGGACTTTAAACTGCTAATTGCAAATTTGCAAAAGTCTTATGAGGGAGTACCTTGGAAATTCAAGTTGTTGTTCATGTTTCTATTTTTATTGTTAGCCAAGATAGCTTATTTTCTTGTTGTTTTGTTAATTGAGATGCAAATACAACTGCTGCCTGGGTAGCAATTTTAGTTTTTTCTTTCCTCCCATTTGGGCTGTCAATCCTCCAGCCAAGTTAGCTGTCAATCCTCCAGCCAAGTTGGCTGCCATTTTGTACTCTATCTTTGTTGGTTTCAGTTAAATGAATTATGTTGTTAAAAAAGGTGAAATGATTTTTATTTTATTTAAATGATAAAAAACTTTTTATTTGGACTAACATATGGTGTTTGATTTTTTAGTTTCGTCAAATGAATTAATTAGAGTAATTTTTTTCCGAGAGGAATTAATTAGAGTAATTTTTCATCTTAGTTATAATACTGTGACATGCTCAAGTCTCAAATTCAAAAAACTACTATTCACAATTCATAAGATAGTAATTGAAAGTATTAAAGTGTCTCATAAATATTATAAGTAATAAAAGGTATGAATATTCAGATGTAGAAAGTAGAGTTCGAACTCCATCATCTCTCTATGCTTGTGATGGAAAATTAATCATTTTTAACCATCTTTTACTCTCTGTGCTTGTGGTGGAAAATTAACCATTTTAAACCAGCTAAAAATAAATCAAAAGTATTAAATAATCACGCAAAAACAATGGAGAACATTTATAAATAATCAAGGAAAAAAAAATAAAACTTGTAACCAAATTCCAATGGTAAGATCGGATGATAATTCAAGCAACCAAGAAAAGCAACTTTAAATGAAAATAAAAATAAAGAAAAAACAGTTCTATCTTATTTTTAAAGTTTTTTTAGGTTATTGATACAGCTCCTATGTCA
>CATIWK010317996.1:0-39616 GCA_949634005.1 Mallotus japonicus | reverse complement strand
ATCTCTATATAAAGAGATTGAAATTCATTAATGTAAATGGTAGAAGAAAGAAATATATAGCTCTCTAAATTCTCTCCAAACTCTTTCTAAATTCTTTCCAAACTCTTTCTAAATTCTCTTAAAATCATTCTACTATAAAATATTTTTCTTCTAATTAAATACTACTAAAATAAAGTAAAGGCATTTGATATTTCAAGTTTAGTTCTATAACAAACTAAACAATTTAATCTTAATTCTACAACAATATATTTTTTTTCTTGATATTTTTTTTTTGTTTGAAGTAGCATCTTTCTTAAATTTGACGTTAGAGAAGTCTTTGAAACTTGGGCTGGGCCAAATTTAGGTTGAACAAAAGAAACACACAAGAAGCGTAAAATTACACAAGAAGTCTTCTCATTGTTGTTGATATTTTATGTTTATTTGAAATTGTTTTTTTAACTCTATTTTTTTTTGTTATTAGGTTGTTGTTGGATTATTGTTACTATTTTTTTTTTTTGCTGTTTTCAGATTGTTGTCCATACTCTTTATGAAATTATAATTTTTTGGTTGTTGATGATTTTTTACTAAATAAATAAATTCAACTAGATAATAATAAAAAGCAACAACAATCCAACAAAAACCATAAAAAAGCCAAAAACATCAACCTCACAATAACCAAATAATAACCAGAAAAAAAACCAAAAAACAACAACAACAACCAAATAACAATCAGAAAAAAACCAAGAATATTTTTAGTTGTTGCTAATTGTGTTTGTAGTTGTTTTGTGGTGGTCATTGTCAAGTAGTTATTAGGTTGTTATTTGCATATGAGAAAACATATGTATTTTTAAAAATTTTTATTGTTAACACCATGTTTTTTTAAAAAAAAAACAGGAAAGTGA
This sequence comes from Mallotus japonicus, assembly GCA_949634005.1. Classification (NCBI taxonomy): domain Eukaryota; kingdom Viridiplantae; phylum Streptophyta; class Magnoliopsida; order Malpighiales; family Euphorbiaceae; genus Mallotus; species Mallotus japonicus. The sequence continues at coordinate 38,735 of CATIWK010317996.1, read as the reverse complement.
ATCATATTTTTAAAAATTTCTTCCATTTTTTGGGTAAGTTTAAAAAAATCCATTAAAAAATCCAATGTTCTTGGCTCAAATACAAATTATTGTTAATTTTTTAGAATAGATTTTTCTCACCTTGTTTTTATCCCAATTATTACTTAATCATTTTAGAGAAAAAAAAATACCTTATGATTTTTAATCCTAATCAGTAATCACTTCCTGAACTGTGGTTTGAGTTGCAATGAACCGGTAACCTATGCGTCAAACTGTTAGCAAATATAGAAAATTGTGTAAGACCATTAAAACTAATGACGTGACAAAGGGTATTTTAGCCATATCACTTTGAGAAAAAGAAACTATATCTCTGTGATTTTATATTCTAACTTGTGGTTTATCTTTTTAACAAATAAATACTCTATTTTACAATATTAAAAAGATAACAAATTTATTTATTTATTCATAATAATCATAATAATAATACGAATTTTTTTATAAATTAATTCTTAATATATATATATATATATATATTCTATTGTTAAAATTATCTTAATTTGAAAATATTAAATATTAATTATTGTAAACTTATTATTATTCTATTAGTATTCAATTAGTATCAGTTAGTGATCCCGGCTCAGTGAATCCTTTCTTCAGTGATGAATTGTTGGCATCAGTCTTACATTTTGTCTCTATGGACCGAGGAGAAGAGGATTGTACCGTGAGAGAAGTAAGGAGGTCAACCTTTTAACAAAACATGTGCGCATGAGTTTGGTGTGTGTATTATAATTATGAATCTACAATGTTTTAAATTTTTTCAATTTTACAAAATTAAATTTTAACTATTGCAAAATTATTGATAATTTATTAATAATATAAGTTTTGAATTAATTAGATTAAAAATATATATAAAATTCTAAAAAATTAAATATTAATTATTATTAAATTATGAATACTGCAACAATAACATGAATTTTTAAATTGATCAAATTAAAATATGGATATATATATATATATAATAAAAAAAATTATATTCTTATAAAATTATAAAAAAATTAAAAATTGGTTAATCCATTTAGAAATTATTTGTAAAAAAATTATCATATTATTATTATAAAGAAATAAAGAAATTTTTAATTTTTTGATATTGTAAAATATGGTACCGATTTGTTATAAAGATTACCCACAAGTCAGAATATAAAACCACATAATATATTTTTTTCTCAAAATGATATGACCAAAATACCCTTTGCCACCTCATCTTTTTTAACAATGTTAGACAATTTGCCTCTATTTGCTAACAATTTGAAGCATAGGGTACCAGTTTGTCGCAACTCAAACCATATGTCAAAAAGTGATTAGGGTTGAAACTATATAATACTTTTTTATACTATCATTTTATATATAGTTTAGACTTCTGCAATTATATATTAGATTTATTGTTTATATATAGTTTTTAACACAAATGTACAATACTAATAAAAATTTATGATGCTGAGAGTTGAGTAGTCTAGTGGTATGCCTCTTTTTAAAATATTAATAGGTCAAAAGTTTGAACTTTACCTCCTTTTTCCATGTTAAAAACAAAAAATTAGGAGGTAAATTTTATAGAAAGTCACTGAACTTTATACTTAATTACAATTTAATTACCAAAATTCTATTTATATTTCGGATATAGTCCATATAAATTTTTTTGGTTCATAAACAATTTAGTATTACCATTTTAGTCCAAACTTTGAAAAAATTATAAAAATAAGTCCATATATCATCCTTCAATTAAAATAATAAATTATTTAATTATATTCATATTATAAAAATATTTTATTATTAAAGTATATTATATGTAAAAAATTAAAATATTATATGTAAAAATTTATGAAAAATTTATAAAAAACATTTCAATATTTAAATATGATAATTTTATATAAATATTTTATTAATTTATAGTTTATTATACAAAAAATTAAAATGAAGATAAATATTAATATTTACTTTGTTCTCTAATCAAATCATATTTTAACATTATTTTAGAAAGGTGTTAATCCTTCAAAATAATTTTTAGTTTTTCCATTAAATTCTATATGCATTTAAAAAATATGGACTTATTTGTATGCTATCTTCAAATTTTGAACTATAATGGTAATGCTAAATCGTTTATGGAGCAAAAAATATTATAAACACTACTTGTGAAACCTATCTTTCCCTCCTCCCCTTCTCTTTTCCTTTTTTTTTTATTTATGCTATTAACCTTCAACAATTTTGTTTATTTTTTTCTAATGTTTTAGGATATTAGTGTTGGGTTTGTTTCTAATCTGTTGAGAAAAGACTGTCATTGTGATATAATAAACATAAAATAGAGGTCATTTAATTCAAGATAGAAACTATAACAAGAGAAGAGATTGAACCCAACAAACATAAGCATATAGAAAGAATACAGGAGAGACAAGTGAGGTGAGGGAGAAGAAGGATTACGAAAGGATTATGATTAGGGTTTCTAAAGAGTGATAGAACGGGGATTAAGATAATTCAAGAGAGGGGCTCGAGTGAGTGAGGAAGAGGTGTGAGGCGGCACAGAGGGGAGGATAGAAATTTGTATATATACTGAAAGTCCTATATCAAAATGACATTGTTTTACTTACTAAGGAATTTTGAAAACTCGATCGGACAAGTCAAGTGGACAAATGCACCCACGACCCCTCAATCAAAGATTAAAAAGGGATAAGTACAATTTGGATCCCTATGGTTTTGTTCTTTGGAAAAATCAGTCATGTGGTTTGTTTTTGGCATTTAAATACCCTGTATTTCACATTTTTTATACTTTAGTACCCTTCTAACTAATATCATCGTTATTTTATAAGAAAATATTAATATAATATTAAATTTCAATGATAAATTTATTCTATATATGATTTATGATCAATTTAACCAATTTTTTATTTATAAAAATATTGTAAATTTATTTTAAAAATTATTTCTTTTTATTCATAATTAAATTAAAAATACATCTAAATTTGACTTTTTGTGAGTTTATTGTAGTTAGTTGAATGATATATTACTCATCATATGATTTTAACATTGAAAATGCATATTATTTTTAGATTAAAGCATACATTTTAAACAATATTTGTCAAAAGGTACTAAAAGTGTAAAAAAATATGAAACACAAGGTACTTTAATGCCAAAAAAAAAACACAAGGCTTATTTTGTCAAACGGCAAAACTACAGGAATCCAAATTGTACTTATCCCATTAGCATTTTGAGATGTGTCCGTGTTGTTTAGCGACTATTCCATGCTGTTTTGATGCTTGGAAAGCTCAATTTTAGGGGTGTTATTGGTTGTGGTAGCTAGATCAGAATCGGGAGGTGGAGGGTGATTGTGCGAGCTTATGGGTTCTTCGTCGTATCTTCTTATCTGTAAGTGTCTTGAAGCAAGTCCATATTCTAATAAACAAACCAACAAGAAAAAAAGGTGTTATTAATTTTCAATTAAGGGTTTCAAATTGAGGATTTTATAATGAATTTCAGATTTGGATAGAGAGAGCAAGAGCAGGAACTTAATGAAAGAGGGGAAGAGAACAGCAACAACAGACGAGAGTAGCGAAATAAAATTCATTTTTTTCCGTTTTTGGCTTTAATGAAGTAGGGATATGCATGCAAATATTTTTTTTTATTTTTTGGGTATGCGTGTAAATTATAAACAAAACGTGAGGTATTTTTGTTAATGAAATGTGTTTTTAAAGTATTTTTGAAAAACGGAAATGATTTGTCGTAGTGACCTGCTATACGAAGTGGACTGTAAAATTATAAAAAAAAATTGAATTATAAATCATACTGTCCCATAATTTTTTAAAAAATAAAAAATCTTGTTCTTTAGCGGTCTGTTACATCACGGACTGCTATGTATATCATTACTTTTTGAAAAAACCCCTTCTTTCTTCTCACGAAAGAGAGCCATAACATGACCTAATAGTTAAATGGGCTGAAATCTATCAACCATAAGATTCCTCGTTTTGGGCTGTATCTGAGCTTGAATGGGCTGTATTAAGACCAACATATGGCAAAGATAATAAACCTCATCATAAAGCTCTTCACTACAATTCTCCTCTTCTTTTTCCTTTTTTTTTTTCAAGTTAATAGATTTAACAAATAGGTGTTTGATACTAAATATAATATTTTATAATTTATATTAGATTTAATTTGATTTTTTAAAATACTTTATTTAAGAAATTGTCAAAATACACATCGATCAACTACTCCTTATACCAGTGTCAAGGTGATTCTTGAAATTTATTTGCTCAAATTTAATTTTAAAAAATTGATTCAAAGATTTATAGTGATTTTAATGTTTTAGCATTTTTTTTTTTTACCGATAAACATTCTTTTTACTCTTGGAATGAAGTTGAACTAACTGGGAAAAAAAATGTCAAAAAGAAGAAACAGACAACAACAATTTTTGTAAAAATAAAAAAAAAAATTAAGTATTATAATTTATAAAACAATGGAAATTCTTTTAGCATTTAAATAATATGATATACCAACTTTTTTCGATTTAAATTATTAGTTCACTAGATTTTTAACTAATCTAGTTTACTTCGGACAGAATTGTAAGGACTATTAAAGTTTTATGAACATTAGATATCGATTAAGCAAGAATAACCTTCTATCATTAATCCCAACTTTTATCTGAACTGTACTAAATACAATTTGTGGTAGCTAAGAGGCTCCAAACTATTGAAAAAAAAAAACACAATATAATCCTATGTCTTAAGTACTTTTCCCTAATAAAAAATATATTTATATTTGGAAAGTTTAGCTTTTGAACATTTTGAATGCTTGCTGAAAAATAAATTAAATAAATACATGCCACAAATGGAAAATGACCAACCAAAAAAGGGCAGAAAGTTGTTCTTATATTATATATTGCCAAAGATTAAGCACGATAAGACAAGAACCTAGTTAACATTAGTAAAGACAAAAGTGTAAAGGAACCATGCCGTTCCAAAAAAAAAAAAACACCTGCATACACATATTTTAAAAACCGGCATAAGAGTATAATAAAATTTAATTAATTTAATTTGATTTTGATAAAATTATTTTTTTAACATATATATTTTTTAAAAATAATAAAAATAAATATATACTGAAATTATATTTCTCTTAAAATAATTTTAATAGCATATCTTTTATATATTTTTCTAATTCACTCAGAAAATTTAAAATATTTTTTATACAAACAAATTTTAATTGTCAAAATTTTTTTATTAATAGAGTATAACCTTTTTTTTTTTTTCTATTGGTACGATAATAACATTTTGGACGTAACACTCAGTCATCTTTTTATTTCAAAAATATTTTGTGTCTATTTAAACGATTTGAAGAGTATATATTTTTTGTTAGTTTAATTAATTAATTTATTTTGAGTGATGATTTTAAAGATCGAATTCCAAATTTTTTACTGTGCAAACCACCGGAGCTAATTAAAGCAACGCCTGTTCACTTTATTTTATTTGTTTTGTTCTGACTTCTGTCCTTGTATTAGTTTAGGTGAGGGTTTTTTCCATCACTTCGGACATTTTCAAATGGTTTTTTTCTTAATTATTTAATAAAAGATCAAAATGTATTTATATAAAAAAAAAATATGAATAATCAAGAACCAAGTAGCTAGGTTGAGTGTGAGGTAAAAACAGAGTAAACATAAAAATAGTTAAGTTCAAGATAAAAAAGAAGTAATTAAATTTTTAGGCATGCATGCTAATTAAATCATTCTGTCTATGTAATGTAAGAGAGACACACACTTGTTGTTGTTGTTCTTGGGCCATAAAACGCTGTCTCTACTCAGCTCAGATACTTATAAAAAGTTTATCATATATTATAGGATCATGCGCAAAAGAAACCGCACGCGCACTCTGCAACTCTTCACTCATTTTGCTGAAGAGTGAAAATCTCTTATCTCGGTTTCTGCTAGCCATTATCATCTGTTTCTTTATATCTATATATTAGTAGGTAGCTCAGTGTGAGTTGGTGCGTTCTATGCATATAATGTCGGTCTCTTCTCCTCTGCTTCTGCATTTGTTTATAAATATTTACTTTGTGGTAGTTTATGTTTCTCTCTTTTTTCAATGTTTTTGTCTTTTTAATTCTACACTCCTCTCTTGGATCTCCAACTTCACCTCCCCTCCCATCATTCTCCTTTCTTGGATTTTTATAGTTTTAATTGTTTTTTTTTTCCTTTCCAATGCTTCAAGCAAAACATTATCGGGACATGTTATCTACATAAAAACTATCATTTCGTCACACTCCACCTTCAACCATGGAAAGGGGGGTTGTTGGGGGCCTTGGCCCCTCTAACTCTAAATTTTTCTTTTATATCATGATAATGTTTCTTGCTAATAAAGGAGGAAGCTTGATTAATACAATGCATAAAATTAACTAACAATATCACTCAACTACTAATTATATATATCCGAAAAACCTTGTAGCGGCATGGAATGCCAATAGCAATGTTAGTGCATGTAAACTAATAATACATCTGCCTAATTGCTTTAATATATTTTAAGGACAGCAATAAATGTAATCTTTTAATCAAAATGGCCATGAACCCAGAAACTGTTCATTGAACCAAGCATGTGCAATTTATTTTTCTCCAATATCTAATTTCTCACTTGCCCAACTTCTGAATTAGTACTTGGTCTTGGTACGGTTCACTAGATGATAGTAGCCTTTGGTGCTCATAATTCCCTATTGCTGGCTCCATTATTGAGAAAAAGTCTAGCTCCTGCTTCAAATACAAACTAAGCATACATAGATTGAATTTTCTAATATCAAGTTGCAAGAATATATGTAAATGAATATAATTATATTATACACCATACTTCAGTCTTGGAGAAGGGGTAGAAGCTTCATCATTTGTTTGACCAACGTATATAAATTTTCTTTCTTTGTGGATGTTCCTTATAGCTAGGTTTTACCAACTATTATCTATCTAGGTTTTGTCTATTCTTGTCTGCTTAAACATACCATGAGGATAATAATTATGGCATACTGTTTCTTGTTAGTTAAGAGTAGCCATTTTTAAGTACATCCCATCCATGTACACTAATCTTTGGAGTAGTTTTTTAATTTCTTATTTTTTCCAAAAATAAAAATAAAATTAAAAATTCTGCTTTTATTTTTTTTTGTTGGGTAAAAATTTACATGCAAACATAGCAATTTGCGCATTTAATTTCCTCACATGTTGTGTCTTGTGCAAGTGGTAGGTTTTACCTAATTTTCCAATTCAGCTAAGCTAGACCTACATGTGTGTGATCATGATCACCACCCAAGAATTAATAAGAGGAAATATAAATGGAGTTTGTCAAGTTTTAATGTACTAGTTATAATTGGAATTCATCTTTCTTTCTTTTTTTTTTAAAAAAAAAACCCATCAAACTGCCTTAATGTATGTTTATAATAATCTTTATATAATATTTAATAAGAATGCTTATAATTAGCTTAAAGAAGAACAAATAAAAAGTCTTCCCTTGAAGCATTTGCTTGCTGGCAAAAGAACAACCCCATCAGACATGTCCTTCACCACATTGCGCTCCATGGCTCTCACTGACAGCCAATTTCTTCAAAGCAACCAAGAAGTTGTGGTCTAATTAAATTAATAACTTAGTCAATTAGAAATCAATTGAGATGGAAGAAATTAGTTAGAAATCAAAGCAACCATGCTTTTTTTTTTTGGATATTGTTAGGTTAAAAGAGAATGAAAATCTCTATTACCTAATTGTGAATTATGATTAGCACTAATTGTGAATTTTAATTTGAAATTAAAAAATTACTAATTAATTCAATTATTATATCTATTTATAAGTGCGAACCATCTATTAATTGTTGACATTAAATTTTAATTGTTTAATCTTTTTTTAAAAGAATTATCATTCAAGTGCATATGATCATACTTTCAAATAAATGGATGATGATGAAGAAGGACTCTTCATAATGTATGTTTCTAGAATTAGGAGTGAGTATGGGTCGGGAAAATTTGGATATTTAAAATCTTCGGAATCATACCAAATTTTGGAAATTTCAAAAATAAAATTTTTAGTATTATTACAAAATTTAAAAATCTCCATACAAGTACCATCCCATTTTTCGGGATGGTTCGGTACAAAAATTCAATTCCTTCGGAATAAATTAATATGGTAAGGTTCAAAATGAGAATTTAGAAATTTATGTTATATACAAATATGTATTATTGATTGAATTTATATTTATTACTAACAAATAGTAAAAGTTTGTGTATGTTTTATACATTTTTGTATAAACATATATTTAACACATATTTTCGGCAAAATTATTGTGTATGCTTAGCCGTATATTATATTTATTTTCATCTTTTGACAACCGTGCATATATATATATATAGGGATAAGGTACATTTTTGCCCCTAAAGTATACCCCGGAGCTCACATATGCCCCTAAATTAATATTTGGCTCAATTATACTCAAAAATTAAGTTTCATTGATATTTAAGCCCCTCTATTAACTGAGACATTAAATCAATTGTTAGTGGGCCCCTATAATTGCCACATCACCCAGCCATGTGCTCCTCCTCCTCTTCTTCTTCTTCTTTCCAGACCGCCATTAACATCTTTAAATCCAGCTCTCAGTACCTTAACCAATTCTGCACACATCTGCCTCACATTTCCTTCTCCTTCGCTTTGCATTACCATTAAAACCTTCTTCAATCCATTGCTCCTTACCATCTTCTCCTTCACTCTCTCGTCCTTGAACAAACAACTTAAGCTTCACAGCACCATCACTCCATCCTCTGTCTCTCTTTTCGACACTTTCACTAACCTCTCCACTATACACCCTATGCATTTTGGATCCTCACTCATGCTAACCTTCCGTCTGTGCAAGTGGATACACTTGATAACAACTTTAACGCATTTTTCGCGGTGGAAACGGTAGCGTTTTGGCTGGAGAGGATTTTTGATATGACTTCAACGAGTTCGAACTAGACGAGCTGTATTTTGACCGAGCGAGTTGTGGTTACAGAGACCAAGAATGATTCGTTTAAGGTATGATTACCGCTGTTCATTTTCAGGAGATCGAGGACAACGGGCGCGAATCGTTTAGAACCGTGGTGAATGAAATTTTGAAAATTCCCTTACCACTAAGGTAGGCATCTGTTGACGTAATACCCTTCTACTACAAGATAATTATAAAAGCTTGACTAAAGAGCTCAGTCACTTTGGTCTACTACAAGATAATTATAAATCGTGGTGGATTTTTAATCATTTTTGTTCTCTGGGATATATGAACATGGAATTAATTTGCATTTTGAAGAGTGCATTACTTTGATAAGTTTGTTATGTATGACATTGCAGGTAATGAGGCAGAGAAGAATTGAGAGAGAGGAGCACTAACTTTAGCTTCGAATGAAGTTAAGTTTCATATTGATATTGAGACTCATGATCCTCTTAATATTGGTAAGTTGTCTCGATAGCTCTCCTAGAACACTTAAATTTCTTGATGATATTTTCTCCTACTGAAGTCCAGTGCTTGAAATATCTATTGTGGTACGGTCAAGTAATGAATTTCTTCTTGATTCTATCTTCCTAGTATTACTTATATGATACCTATACACATGGGAATAGGAAAATGTTGTTTTTTTTTTTGGTAACTTTTGCGAGTCATTTGTTAGTGTTTTTTTCATTTCTTTTCAGAAGGGAATAAAAAGGGTACCTATGAAATGGTGTTTTTTGGGAGATTTTGCTTTAGAGTTTGGGAATTGGGACTGCTAAGATGTATTTGATTTAAGTCTTAAAAGAGAGGGCAGCTGGCTTCAAATAAAATGCAACTGTGAGATTTAATTTGGTAAGCAATTACAAGTGCCATTTGCTCAACAACTGGCCCCCCATCATTCAAAAGAACCCCGGGATTGGAAGTGCAGTATCAACTATGAGATTTCATTTAGGTTTTGGTTTTTTTTTTTTTCGGGTTCGTGGAGAGGGGCATAAAAATCAATAAGAAGAAGAAGAAGAAGAAGAAGAAGAGGAGGAGGAGGAGGAGGAAGGGAGCACGTGGTCATAGGTGATGTGGCAATTATATTGGGCCCATTAACAGTTTATTTAATAGTCTGTCAATAGAGGGGTATGAATATCAATAAAACTTGATTTTTGAGTATAATTGAGCCAAAAATTAATTTAGGGGCATATGTGAGCTCCGGGTAATACTTCAGAGGCAAAAATGTACCTTATCCCTGTATATATATAAGTTATTAAATATGACCTATATTCACTTATTTTTATTTATAAAATTACTACTTTAATTAAAATGATGTAGTATTGGGTAAAACTACGTCATTTTGGTTATCTACAATATATGTCTATATATATTAGTATACAATAAAAATAATTATTATTATAATACTATTTACCTCATTAATTTTAAATAATATCAATAAGATTATATTACTTAATAACAATAATAATTAATAAGCTATTAAATATAATAATAATAATATATTTTAATTAATAAAAATTACTCTTCTCTTCTTTTTATTTGTAATATCATTACTTTAGTTAAAACGACGTAGTTTTGGGCAAAACTACGTCATTTTGGTTATTTATAATATATGTCTATATATTAATATGCAATAAAAATAATAACTATAATAATATTATTTAGCATATTAATTTTAAATAATATCAATAAAATTAGATTACTTACTAAAAATGATAATTAAAAAGTTATCAAATATAATAATAATAATAATAATAATAATAATAATAATAATAATAATAATAATAATAATATATTTTAATTAATAAATTATACAATTTGAAATCATATAATGTTAATTTTTTATTTTCATATTTTTTGTTTAACTTGAAATAAGTTTCACATTTTTACTTCTTGTTGATAATAGTAACAATTCTCCTATTTCTCATATTTTAAGTGTATTATATTGTAATGGATATTTCACATTCTTATTTATTAATTGAATTATTTGAAACTATACAATATGAATTTTCTTATTTTCATATTTTAAGTTTAAATTATAATATAATAAACATTTCATAATTTTACTTGTCAATTGAATAATAATAGTAATAATAATAATAATAATAATAATAATAATAATAATAATAATAATAATAATGTTTTGTTAGTAATTTATTTATTATAATTTAAACACAAAAGATATTAATTTTTATCATATATTATTATACATATGCTACTTAATATATAATATTTAATGCTATTATTCATTTATATATTACTTATTAAATTAATATTTGGTACTATATTATGTTTTTAGTCCGGTACGGTTTTGATGTGGTTCGTTACAGTTTTTTTTTAATTTTATTTTAAATATTCAGTACCATACCAAATTAGATACAAAATTTGGTTTGATTCAGTTCGGATTAAAATTATTCAATTCGGTACAATTTTAATGTCTTTCTATTCGATATTTCGGTTTAATTCAATATTTTCTCCGTCCCGTACTTAAACCTATGCCATCCCCACATAATAAACATAGAGAGGGTCATCAGTTGAACCCATTATTTTTTTTTATCCAAGGAAATTGCATTCCATTAGCAAATGAGAGTGCAAATCCATATTTATTAGCCCTGATAATTCAAGGACAACATACAAATATCAGAACAAAATAAACTCCAATAATTCTACTAAGACTACTTCTTGAGTAATCACTTGTGTAGTCATGATGGAAGCTTAACCTAAATAATGAGAGTTTTATTCAAGACTAATGGAAATGTAGATCGAACAAAAAGCCAGACTAAGAAAGCTAAATATAACAATCATGAAATAGAATCAAGAAGGTTCTTCATCATTCAAATCAGAGCACCCTTCTGACTCCTTGGTTCGAAATAGTTTTCTTCTCCTTAGCTCCATTCACTTGAATCTTGATGGCACTTCAATTTTATATTGGCTTGACTAACCATAACACATCAAGAGAGGTAAGAACACTTCAAAACCTCACCAAAATGGAGGTACTAACAAAAAAAAAAAAAGATCTATAATATCTAACTTAATTATGAACTAAATGTGAGAAAAAAAAGGTTAAATGAGGTGACCACCTCCTAAATTCACTAGCTGAAGAAATGAGATTTTATAAGAGAATGAGGAGAAAAGGAAGAAGAAAGAGAAGAGAGTGTCATATCAGTTGAACCCATTACATGAGCTGGATAAATAAAATTTTATATGTACAATATAAATAGCTAGGTAAGTCTTAAGTCTTGCCTCTATGGTGTGGATCAATTTTGCATCATCAAAGACACCAAAGCACTAATATGTTTTAGAATTCCACTTTTAGCTCCCTTACATTATGATGGGAAATCAGAAAAAGCTCCAAAATTACTTTTGATGAATGTAATGGAAACCTATATATGTGTGTGTTTTTTTTTGGCTATTGCAAATTATAATACACCACTCCTGTACCCTTCACTTTTTATTTATATTTCAACTAACATCACCCAATGAATATGAGAATTCCAAGAAAAAAGAATGGGATAAGGACTGCTAATGGCACATCTGTAGGCTGTAGCAATTGCAGTAGCTTCTATTATTGTTGCAAAGTTTCAGACCATTCAACAGCATTTTCCACTATAATATATATATATATATATATATAATTTAAAGAAGCTATAATGAATCTAAGAATATGAAACATAAGATTGATTATTCAAATGACAATTTTTTTTTATAATATTAAAAGATTATAAATTTAATTTCTAATTATTCACGTGGAACTCGACTTTCCAAGATCAGAAAAATCTATAAATATGAACTTTAAACTTAAGGAAAAAAAAAAAATTAAAGATAGTTACATTTTTATGTGACTAAATATATATTAAGAATGTAGCAAAAAAAAATATATATTAAGAAGAGAAGAATTCAAGTGTTGCAAGGTTCAACGTATGGACATGCATTAGACATATAGTTGAATAACACATGGAAACCAATAAATTAATTAATTAGTATATTATCAAAGTTAATTAATAACATTTTATTGATTAATCATGATCGTGACCCTCCAGTTAGATATATATAGGAGATTTAATTAATTAATTAAAGTATGAAAGCGACCAAGCTGGATTTTTATCAATTAACATTCCCAAATATATGTAAATTTTATATAGATTGTGGCCTGCCATGTGCATACGATGGGTTCTTTTAGTCTTTAGATTACTCAAGTTTCTGGTAATTTTTATTCAATAGATAATAATACTTTGATCAATATCCGAGCAAAATGGGGCTTATAAAGTTAAGTACTTTGTTCTCTTTCATATCTTCCATGACAAAAATATTCACACAATTTTATCAAATCTTATATAATATAGCAGCTTTTTAGTTGACAGATTATATATATATATATATTCTCAAACTGTTGCAACAAACAAGAAAAAAAAATAAAAGAAAATCAAGAAGAAACATGATTTGGTGTTAGATTACTATAGAGTAGATTTAGTAATTAACAATGAAATCAAAAGGATCATCCTATACTCAATTCCATTAGTATCACATTTCACCTAACACCTAATGAATAAGAATAGTACATGAACCGAGTCTCATATTTCAAGTGATAGGAAGTTTAAAATCTTTTAAATAAAATCTTCATTTTGAATTTTGCATATGAAAAAATTGCCATTAAAAGAGCCCTTATGAGATCCATCGGAATCGATTTAAATCAATCAGAATATTTTTTTTAATCGATAGTGTTTAAGTGGTTTAATTCTCCACCATGAGGGGGCAGAGTATGAGCGACGGATATTTGAACATTGCTTTCTACATTTGAATGTCCACACCTTTTACTATTTCGGCTACTCGTGGAGAACTAATTAGAATATATATATATAATAAAATTTCATGCTTAAATTTAAACAACTACAATCACATTTATTAACAAGGCAGTGTCTTGCAATTATTCAGTATTATTACCAATGGAAATCTCAATTACAATTTTTTAGTTGATTATTGAGAGATGAATTCATTTGCAGCACTCTGACAGAAAATAGACAATTCATTTACTTCATTCAACTAAGAGCCCCATTAAATCTCAGGAGTCATTCTCTATTCCTTAAAGCTGCAATCCTATTGACATAGACAAGATATAAGAAGAAGATGGTACAAAATTTTACAAAAAAAAAAGAAATAAAAGAGCATTCTCAGTCTCAACTCAACATCCCCTGCCTGTCTTTTATATGCAGGCAATCAATAACCAAACATCCAAATTGAATTCAAGGATTTGAGGACCACTCTTCTAAACTTCCTATTTAAAGAATGCACTACATGTCTCCACTTTGACCCAAATTCTGGGCACCAACACTGTCTCTCCTTTTCTTCCATAAGATAATTAATTTTTTTTTTATTTGAATTGAACAAATAAATTTTCTTTTTTAAAGAAAATTCAATTGATTAATGCATTGATCATGAATCTTAAACCACTCCACTAGGCTTTTGCTAAGACAATAATTAGATGGATCTTGATAAGCTGAAATTTAAATATCAATTCATAACTGGGAAAAATCTTTAGAAGAATATTTACAAAATCTATTAAGTAAATCTAAGCCAGGAATTTGATAGATTCTTGTCTGATAAAAATAGATCTTGTCAAAGGTTATGATATAAGATCTTACAATGTTTAAGGATTAAGAACATACATGCCAGCTTCTTCAATTCTGTGAAACGAACAACTAGTTCAGAATTCAGGAGAAAAAATATTAGAAAAATTAATATACTATTTCTAATAATATTTTTAATCTATTTGTTTAGGCCAATAATATTTTTAGGTCGTTTTATGCATCATGTAGTAAACTTGTAATTAGCCGAGTGCAGACGTTAGTAACAAAGGGCTTTCTTGTAGAACAGAATGGTCATAAAAATGCTTTTTCTAGGCTTAATAAGCAGTAGATGGAGAGCCTTTCAAAAAAAAAAAAAAAAAAAAAAAGAGTAGTAGATGGAGAGGGAGAAGATGCAAAAAGGGCAAATATATATATATATATTAGAAAAAGATAGGTATAGTTTTGAATGGAAAGGTCTCTTTTGGATCCTTTTGCATAAGTTTCACTACCAAAACCAAGGAAAATGACCAAAATGGCAAGAACAAGTTCAAGCACAACTTATTATATTATATTATTATATGCCCATATGCCATACACTCCAAAACAAAACCATAAACAAGAAAATAGAACCAAACCCAACTCAACTCTTTGTTAATTTAGGTATATTTATTTATATATGGAGATATCCCTCCCAATCCCATCTCTACTATCAAACAAAAATTCACAAATTTTCAACTCCTTAAAAAAATCCCTTATTCCTTGATCTCCCATTGGGTCAAAAGGCTCCCTAAAAAAACAAAACAAGAAAAATAACGACCAAAGGTGCTGTCCTAATGCTGCAAAACTGAGATTTCATTTTACCCTCAACAACAACAATATCATCATCTAATCTAAATTAACTTTTTTTTTTTAAAAAAAAAAACCCTCAAATTGCTATATTTTTTCTCCAAAAAATAAAATTGTTAAATAAATTAAAAGAAAAATAGCTGGAAAAAAGCTGGATGACCTACTCATCTAAGAACTCATTCACAATCTTCATGCTTGGCTTCAAAACCTCTCTCTCCCATATTTCCATCCATTTTTTTTTCTTCCTTCTTTTTTTCTTCTTTTTAATAACAATATTTTTATTATTACTATTATTTTTATTTTTGTAATAATCCTCTACTTCATCCTCATCATCTTCTCCATCATCTTCTTCCTCTGATGCTGCCACCTCCATCAGACGTCTAAAAGCCCCACTGGCATCAACCCTGTGTAGGTCCCATCCACCGCTTTTTAATCTCATAATCTTCATCATCTGCCTCTTCGCTAGCCGACACGTGTCCTCCTTTATCATCCTCACTGCTTCCTCATATACACCTCTCTGTACGCCATCCCAGTCTCCTCCGCAACCACTAGAACCTCCAGGTGGGTACCTTTTAAAATATCGGTCGAACTCCGGCACTCCGATTGCCTTCCTTAGACCGGGTTGACTCGCCGGGTCTACCGATTTATAATACTCCGATAACTCCTCAAACATCCCCGAGTCGAGCATTTCATCGACTCTTTTACATAAGTAATCGCATAACAGAGGTAATGACACATCCACCCATATAAAACAGCAGTTGTAGCTTAACTGAGTCGAAACCGGGTTGCTTGACGATTCAAAATCGAAAACGTTTAACTCGGGATTCAAACGGTCGACAAGAAGAGCATGTATAAAAGAGTTGGAGCCACCTACTAAAAGAGGCAGCTTTCCTCTGGAGACGATATCGGAGATGGCTAAATCAGCGTACAACCGAAAATCGGAAGGGGAAAACTCGCCCTCCTCTGGGTCGAAGTCGCCGAGCAAATGGTGAGGGACGCCACGGCGGTCTTGGACGGTGATTTTGTTGGTGGTGATATCGAGACCTTTGTAGACTTGCATTTTATCAGAGTTGATGATTTCAGATTGAAACCTGGAGGTAGCTAGATCAATGGAGAGCCTGGTTTTGCCGCACCCAGTCGCGCCCATTATAACAACGATCTTGTCTTTCTGGTGCTGCGACGAGGAGTCCATGCGGACCCACCTTGGCGGCGGTTTCCGGCAAGTGGGTGTTTTATAGAGATGAGAAGAAGGGAAATAAAGAGGAGAAAGAGGAGAAGGGTGAATGCTGATATTAAAGAAAGGGAACTTCATAGGCAAAATAGAGAGAATAAAAGTAATAAATAAGGCTAATAATAATAAGAGATGATGAGGTTGTGCTGTTGCGCTAAGGAGAGGGAGAGCAGCAGAGACATGTACGGAATGTGAAGACACTTTATGCGTGGTGGGTTTAGCGGCGAAAGAGAGAGGGAAGAATAACAGTAATAGTAATCAGCAGTGTTTGTGGTGGTAAGCTGCAATTGTACCTGCTCCTGCCGCTGCCGCTGCTGCTGCTGATGATGGAAGCTGTGTTTGTGGATTTATTTGGCATGGCTTATGAGAGGAGGAGTTGTTGTTATAGACTAACACTAACTAGCTCAATAAAAACAGCCCTATAATAATATTATTACAATTAATTGATTCCCATTTTTTTAGATTTTACATTTTATAAACAACAAGACAAGTCTGAAATTAATATAAAAAAAATATAGTAGTTTTTTTTTTTTTTAAATTTTTATTTTAAGAAGGAAGGGCTTTGTTTGCGTTGTGTGTAAAAAAAAAAAAAAAAAAATCTGCGGTGTATAAGAGTAGATGAATCAAAAGAATTGAGAAGGAAGGGAGAGTGATAGGGGGAGAAAAGGAGCAGAGCTGAGTATGTCGTAGAGGAAGAGCCCATTCCAATTTATATTGCCTCTGTGTTTTGTTTTCTATGTTTTGTACCTTTTTCCAACAAAACAGAAAATGTATACTAATTTTTTTTTAGAAACTTAAAAGAAAAAGCAAATCAGGAAAGTACAAAGATAAATAGTTACAATTAAATAGAAATTTCTCACTCATTTTGTAGTTCAAATGTAAACATTAAATGTCCCTGTGCAAATTTTTGAAAGTAAAAATGAAGTAATGAATTGGAAAAAACTACTATAACTATATTATTTTGGAAAGGAATTTACTCGATTTTGCAGTTATGGATGAAAGATGGCCTAATATTTTGATTTCATTTTATGTATATAAATTATTTTCATATTTATAAAAAATGGTTGATAATTGTTTTTTAGGAAAATGACTTTTATTCAAAGGGTTAATTTTTTGAATGGTTGCTAAACTTTTGTTGTGATTTCAAAAGGGTAACAAAACTTCAATTTGTTTTCATTTTGGTTATCAAAGTTATATTTGTGTTTCAAGTGCGATTACTTTTTGAAATGTTCGATCATTAAATTCTATAAAATTATTAGTTTAGTCCATAATTGAACTTTTTTTGCAAATAAGTTCATATATTTTGAAATAAAAATAAAAATAAAAGTAAAATAGAATTTTGTTTATATTTTTGCTTATTTTATGCCTTCTATTGTTGAAATCTTATTCAGTATCATCATTTATTTGATTGGTCTAAGATTAATAGTTTGAGAAATTTGAGACAAAAATTATTTGAAGCAGGACATGAAGAATTCAAGATTCATTTAAAATATCATAATCAATATTGTAGTTGTGTTGAATTTTATTGAAAATTGTGTATTATTAATATAAATATTATATTTTGGGATCATATTCTTGGTTCTGATTAAGTTGTAAGTTTGAGAGAAAACCGAATTGAAAGTTTAAATTACAATAATCCATAACGATTGACTTCATTTAACAATGTGTAGAATAACGTGAACCAGCTCCTTACGCAATTTCATGCTAAAGGAATACTTGATCATTCACCAAAGAAAGATAAGGCTGTGAATGAAAAGTTTAGATGCTATAAAAAGGAAAAAAGCTTTGAAAGGACCTGTAACAGAAAAAGAGATACATAAATTAAGAAAAAAAAATAGTTCCTTGTGTAGTTGACCTTGCCATTAAGGCAACAAATATGAATAATAGCAATCTAGCTTAGGACCTTATGAAATCTTTAGGTATGGTAGATGAAGCTCATTTACACATAAATGATAGAACCATTTAATGAGTTTGCATCTACAAAAAGGATTTTGTATAATCCTAATTATCCCCATAGGATAAAAGAATAATTCATATATAGGGATAACCCTTTGAGTTGTGTGGAACTACTAGAATTGCAAAACATGAACAAGTTCTTGTGCAGAAAAAAGGTTATGAGGTCATGAAGGAAAAAGAATCCATTGAAGAGGATCTTTTAGATGATCTTCATGAAGATTATTCTGAATCAAAAGAGTCAAAAGGAGAATATGGAGATATAAATCTCAGCGAATTTTTAGAATTACTAGAAAATCTCGAGAATAAAAAATCGTGATTTTATTATGAAGATTTTGATGGCCTTGGTCTTTCTAAAGCCAGTTCTATGATATATGCAGAATTAAAAGGAAGCCTTTAGTAGAAAAACTACTTGAAAATGGCATATATAATGGAAGAAGCCAAGTACATTCAGTCCTTAGAAAAGTGACTTGGAATCTGCTCAGCAGATGAAGAAGATTCCTTTGAAGAAATTTCTGAAAGAAAAAAACTTCTTCAAAGTATGAAATCATATCTACTTTTTGATGTAATACACACTGTTTAGAGGAAGATTATTGATTTGATAGATCATTCTTTACAAGAGTGTTCTATGTTACACCCCTATGTCTATTGACAGTCATATGGATGATCTAGTTTGCAAATAGAAGCAGATATGGTAAGAGAAATTTTAAAATTTACTGAAATAGGATTAACATCAATCCTAGAAGTAGATTTAGAAAGTCCACTTTCAGTATATCTAAGGATTGTGCAAAGCTGCTCTTAAATTAATTAAAAAATCATCCGAATTTTTATATTTCAAATTGCTAGCACGATGATGGAATACAAAGAGGATGGTACGGTCCAATATCCTTATCAAATTTGGGATCTACATCCTATTACATATAAACAACTTGTAGAAATATAAAAGATTAATAGCCAAATATTAAAGTTAAAATGAAAAATGTATGAAGAATTAAATTGGCTAATAAAGCTCTTCACATTGAGCTTTTTAAAGCAGTTCCGAAGAATGTAGTATTTAACAAGAAATATTGTATTCTCAAAGATAGTAGAATGTTTGTTACCATCTGGTCTAAAAAAATTTTCTTGTTACTGAAGATGAGAAGTTCGTTATTGGATGAAAAGAACCAAGAAAGTTATTTATGAGATTGGTAGACAAAGACCCTAATATGAATTTCAAATTTGAAACCTTTGAGTTTTAGAAGAAGGTAGCCGAAAACAAAGAACAACATCTTGTGGCTCAAGGAGATAAGTTAATCTAAG
This sequence comes from Mallotus japonicus, assembly GCA_949634005.1. Classification (NCBI taxonomy): domain Eukaryota; kingdom Viridiplantae; phylum Streptophyta; class Magnoliopsida; order Malpighiales; family Euphorbiaceae; genus Mallotus; species Mallotus japonicus. The sequence goes on along the minus strand of CATIWK010317996.1, from coordinate 18,848 downwards.
AGCAAGATAATGGAGATAACTTGAATTAGGACATGTTTGCATCCAACTCTTAAATGGAGTGACAAGTGATCTCATCCATAATGCTAGCCTCAACAATATGATTAATTGAGACATGTTTTGTAAATTTATCTTTAAATAACGACGTATCTTGCTTTTAGAGGATAACAATAGATTTTTTTATCTCTTTGGATTCTGTTCAGATAAAAAGAGATAACATTCCTTTATATTATTGTACTTAAAGATAACTGAAAAATAGGACCAAAGGCATAAGTTGTCTATACTGGTGTGTTTTAATAATTTTATCTTTTGAGCTGGTAAATAGTATTAGAGGCAATAACTACTACTTTGTATTTCTATATAAACTTCTTTTACTTTCGAAAGAAGAGGAGCAAAAATAAAATAAAAAAATTCTTTATATCTCTGAGTGTATTTTTGCTATTATATAAATTATTTTCTTCATATTAGTATTAGGAAAGAGTGTTGTTTATAAGATCCGCATTATAGAAAGAAAGGGCAACTAAAGCAGAGAAGAGCCTTGAATAAATAGATAGTATTGAGGAGTACTGTGAAGAAGAGCTGAAGCTGTTGTGGAAGCTTAGTGGACCATGTTCATTGAAGGTATATATATATTTTTTCTAGTATAATTGCTATGTTCACTACTAAAAATAGACAAATAAGGACAAATTTAATTTGCTGCTACTTAACAATAGTTTAGCTAAGAATAACAGATATCAGACAAATCCAAAGAAATTCGCGATGGATTTAATGACGGTTATGCAAAACCTTCGCTAATTTTTGGCAGGTGCTCAGTGATTAACAACGACAAAGTCATTGTTAATTAATGATGACATCTAATTCGTCGTTAATTAGCGGTGGATTCTTCTCCGTTAATGAATATGATATAGGTAGGAAAACGCTAAAATTCAGCGACAAATAGCGACGGTTTTATCTGTCGCTGAATGTTAAGGTTAAAACAACCGCCTTCCTTTTTTCCTAATTTTTGAAATTCAATAAAAAAAAAACCTCTCTCGATCTCCACAACCTGTAGCCACCACTACCACCAGAACACCTCCAACCACCACCTCTGTCGTTCTCCGCAATTGGCAACTCCATCTAGCATCTTTAGCTGCAGGACCTCCGCCCCCAATGTCCACCACCTCTAGTCGCTCTGACTATATATATATAATTTGTGAAATTCAAAAAAAAAAAAACCCACTCTCAATCTTCACCACCACTGCAACCATCACACCTCCAACCATCACCTCTGTAGTTCTTCACAATTGGCAACTGGATCCAGCACCTTCAGCCGCAGGACCTCCGCCCCTAATGTCCATCACCTCTAGTACCTAGGTATTTTATTATATATATATATATATATATATATATATATAGAGAGAGAGAGAGAGAGAGAGAGAGAGAGAGAGAGATCATCTACAAAAACATAACTTATAAATAGATAAAGCACGAGAAAAGGAAAGAGGATGAGGTGGCTTTGGCCATTATTGTTGGGAATTTTGGAGTTGACGTAGTGAAAAGTTAATTATAAAATATTGCAAAAAATAATCTAATAAAAAGACAATAATATTATCTCTCTATAAAGAGAGATCATCTACAAGAACACAACTTATATATAAATAAAGCATGAGAAAAGGAAAGAGGGCGAGGTGGTTTTGGCCTTTATTGTTAGGAATTTTGGAGTTGATGTGATGGAAAATTAATTATAAAATATTGTAAAAAATAATCAAATAAAATGACACTAATATTTTACGTGGTTCACCCTTGATGTTAAGATATGCCTATGGGATAAAATTCGAGATTTCTTCACTATCAAAATAGTAGGTACACAGAGAGAGTCTTCTCTAGAACACTAAAGGAATAAAAGAATGGAGATCTTACCAAAATAATGGCACTCAAGGCGTTTTCCACCCCAAAATAATTTCTTCACTATTTTGTCACTCATCCTGTGAGAAAAAAATTTTCCAAGCACGAAATAAAAACCACCCTCACAAGTGTTCTTCAAAGCAAACTAGTTTTAGCTCATACAATTCTCTTCAAAAGCAAATTATACTTTGGCTCTCTACTCTCATCAAAGTACAATCTTACTTTGACTCAAACATTCATCAAAGCACAACCTTATTTTGGCACACTAGAGGCTCACTAAAGAACAATCTTGCTTTGACTTTCTCTACACAAGCTTTACTTTACTCGTGCCTTATGCCTCTCTATCTCCTTCTAAGATTTAAGGTTCTTACCTATTTATAGGCAAATATTTACTTGGAATTCAAGACAAATATTTTCCCTGTCCTTAAAGGATTATGATTTAGCTTATCCTTAAAGGCTAAGAATTTAGCTTGTCCTTAAAAATCAAGGATTTGACTTATCCTTGAAGCCTAAAGATTTCCTTAATTTCTTTCTCTTTTTATTTTTTTTATTTTAAATTCTAGATATGGGCCCTCATGTAGGAAGGACTAACCAATAATTCTCTCCTTCTCGACTACTTAAAGGGCATCGCCATCCTGGCGACTATAAAAACTAACTTTAAGTTTGAATCATCATTAGAGTTGGAGCTGTTCTTCTGAACTTTGCAACATCATCATCATAAATGACATTGAATTCATTGAGGATGTTTGTTTTTTCATCGTCACTACATCATCTTCCACCACATTTTTGTCCTCGTTCTTCTCTTGTTCTTTTTTGAACTTTCGACATTTGTTCCTAATGTGACCTTTCTTTTTTCAGTAATAACACTCAACATTGGCATACTTATTCTTGTCTCTTTGCTTTGAACCTCGAGTCTTGCTTCTCCCATAGAATTTATAATAAGGATATCTGACTATGTTGAAGAAGCACCTTTTGATCTATGTTTTATCTCTTTATTTAGAATATTGCTTTTGACAAATTCCAAATTCACCAAGCCATTTTGGTGCAAAATTTGTAAGTGAAATCTTCAGAGTCTTTCATGACTTTGGCAGAGAAGCAAGTACCACAAGAGTAAGGATTTTATTTTCAAAGTTTATACCCATACCTGACAACTGATCCACGACCCCTTGCATTTCATTCAAGTGATAAACAATAGAAGAACTTTCTTGATATTTTATATGTATTAATTTTTTCAGATAAAATAACTTGTATTATCAATTTTTGAAGTGTACAACTTGTCGAGTTTGTTCCACAATGTTCTTGCATGAGTCTCATACAAATGTGATTGTACACATTGTCTTCAATGATCTATCGAATGTAGCCACATACTTGCTCATACTCAAATGTACATTCCTCATCCATGTTATCCTCAGATTTTATTGTTGCAAAAATCGGTAGATGTAACTTCATTACAAAATAGGAGATCTTTCATCTTATTTCTCCATATGTGGTAATTTGTGTCATTTAAACTGATTATCTTACTAGTCTTAACCTTTCATCATTGCAGTATTGATAGTGCCTCTACAACAAGAATAAAAACTCAACTACCACTTGTTGGTAATTCTAGAGTTGACGCAGTAGAAAATTAATTATAAAATATTGCATAAAATAATCAAATAAATGACACCAATATTTTATGTGGTTCACCCTTAATGTTGGACTACGTCCACAGGACAAAATTTAAGATTTCTTCTACTATCAAAATAGTAGGTACACATAGAGAGTCGTCTCTAAAATGCTAGAGGAATATAAGAATGAAGATCTTACCAAAATAATGGCACTGAAGGTGTTTTTCACCCCAAAACAATTTTCTTGCTATTTTGTCACTCACCCTTTGAGAAAGAAATTTCCCAAGCATTAAATAATAATAATAATAATAAATAATTCTCTCACAAGTTTTCTTCAAGGCATACTAGTTTTGGCTCACACAATTCTCTTAAAAAGCAAATTATATTTTGGCTGTCGACTCTCATCAAAGTACAATTTTACTTTAATTCAAACATTCATCAAAGCACAACCTTATTTTGGCTCACTAGAGACTTACTAAAGCATAATCTTACTTTGACTTTCTCTACACAAGCTTTACTTTACTTGTGCCTTATGCCTCTCTATCTCCTTCCAAGCTTTAAGGTTCTTACCTATTTATAGGCAAATATTTACTTGGAATTCAAGACAAATATTTTCTCACTCCTTAAAAGAGTATGATTTAGCTTATCCTTAAAGGCCAAGAATTTAGTTTGTCCTTAAAAATTAAGGATTTGTCTTATCCTTGCCTTGAAGCCCAAGGATTTCCTTAATTTCTTCATCTTTTTATATTTTTCCTTTTTATTTTTTTATTTTTTAAAATTTAGATGTGGACCCTCGCGCAGGAGTGACCCACCAACAATTAAATAAAATATCATTGAAGAATATCAACAACCATTGAGATAGAAGCTAGTTTTGCTTAAATGGTGTTTTAAGTTCGATTCATGATATATATAATTTATGTTAAATTAATTATTGGAAGACTTTTATTTTTTTTATGATTTTATTTAAATTGGATCAAATTAATTAAAATTTAATAAATTCTGAAAATTTAATTTAAAAGGTTTTTGAAGAGAAGGACCACCTTTGCAAAAAAAAAAAAAAGAAAAGAGAAGGACCACATAAAATTTGATAGAGTAAAGTTTATCGAACTATATGTGCCATCGGAGCATATACATCCATGCACCTTCCATCCCAGGAAAATGAAATCATCGTTAATTAAACATTTCAGAAAGCAATTGTTATCAGAAATTTAAAATATCAAGCTAACGTACGTCCAGATAACTGTTATATATTAGGATCAACATTTCTTTAGTTAATCCCATAAAATTTAAAAAAAAAAGTCATTGTTCAAACCAAAATTTTGAATTTTTTTAAAAATAAGAACACGTACAAGAATTGTTTAATATATATATATATATATATATATATATATATATGTAGAGAGAGAGAGAGAGAGACACTAAGATTTTCAAACTCTTGAATTGGGATAGAAGGTGATGAATTTTACAGGATACAAGAATCATATTTGTAGTCAAAGAATCTCATAATTAAAGGGAGATTTTGATTTTCCTTGAATACAAAGGTAGCATTTGGTACATCGGATATGATAATTTTATTGTTAATTAGCATATTAATTAATCTAGCATTAATTACCTGTAATATCACATTGTAAGTAACATTCCACAGTGCTCCACTAAAGGTGGAGCATGATCACTGAATTTTATTCAAAACCTTTTTTTTTTTCCCCTTTTCCTTAGAGTTAAAATTTCATACAAAATCTTACATTGCAAGTACTTCGTAAAATGAGACACAATATATTTGGCAAAATGTCACTAATATTTTATTAAAATTAATATCAACGTTTTTTTTTATTTTAATTGTAAAAATAATCTTAAACAAAATCCATACGTCCATTAAAATTATATCCTTAAAATAATTTTAAAATTCATTTTCATATATCGAATTAGGCGTATTCAAAAATAATTTTTTAAAGTGTACTCTATTTGCCAGTTAGACTAACAATATTATGTTAAGACCAATATTTTTCACTAAAAAAATTGAAATACTTTTAAGACAAACTTCAAAATGTATGATAAAATCATATACTTCTATAGTTTTTTTTTTTTTTTTCTAAATTCTAAAGAAAAGAACAACTGGAAAAGGGTATTTGTATTGTGGATAGAGTAATTAATTATAACAAATTAAGATAGAGTAATTAATTAAAACAAATTAAGTCAGTGAGAGAGTAGTTAAATGATTACTCATTTTCAAGAGAATCATAAGGTGCATGGTTCAAATTTTGCTCTTGTCGATTTAAAGTTGTCCCCTATTGTGCAGTCCATCAATGTTAAGATCATATGACTTCTCTATTTACCAAAAAAAAAAAAAATAATTAAAGCAAATTAAGGTGTAAGGTGTAATTGGTGGAAAAATCAATTGAATTAATAGAGGGAAATGATATATATATATAGACACACATACTCACAAGGAGTGGGAAACAACAAGGCTGTGGTTCAACTGGGTGGTGCTGTCATGATGCTCCCCTTCCACCTATAACACGTTTTTTGCCTTTGAAGAAAACAACATTTCATATTCCTCCTACATCAACATTTTTTTTAATGTTTTGATTTTATTTTTTTTTAAGCGATTACTGGTATCACATATTAGTTTATATATCGTACTTTTAATACATTTATTTTTTCAGTTTGATTTAAAATATATGATTCAAGTTAAAATAAAATAAATGTAAAAATATGTATAATACCTTTTTATTTTTAGTCATCTGCTTCCAAAATTGAAACTTTAATTAAAACTTCATTGCTACATCCATGGGATTAATGGAGTTGTTGATAGGTCTACAATGCACCGACTCTTGACCCAATTTGAACATGTGTAGCAACTTTGATGAGAGATTATCTACCCTTTTGCTTTGCCTCCATTTTCATTCTCTCTAGTTCTTGCTTGGCTCCCTTCTGAACCCTAACGCTCGCTTTTAAAAACGTTGAAATTGTAAGATACTTGCATGTAATAATGTTATCATACATGCAAGCAATGAAGAAAGCATTTTGGATTGTATTTGATTAAATTTGTGATGTTCTGTTTCAATATGCATTGCACTATATAGAGTTAGTTATGGTGTGATTGATTCTTTTAGCAAGCGTATTACGATTATTATTCTGAGGGTGGGGAGGGGGATAGATGTGATAATCTTTTAAATTAACAAGTTTAAATTATTTTAAAAAAAGTGAAAATTGAAAAGTTAAGTATGGATTAATCAATGCTAATTTATGGTCTTCTAATAATAATTTTTTTTTGCCAGATTATAATAATAATTATATCATAAAAGGAAACGGGGGATCCTCAGATAATAGGAAAAAGAAGAAAAAGTAAATTGTCTGAATTGTAAAATTGATTTGATTACATGCAAGACTGCTAGGGTACTACCGACTAAATTAAATGTAAATTATTTGAAGTGGAAAGGACTCGTGTGAATTTTTTATTTAATAAATTTTATAAACAAGGTAAAAAAATTCAAAGGTCACTCCATAGGTTCTAAGAAATATTTAATATATATTTTAATGAAATTAATTTTATCCATTGTTTGATAAGATAATAAAAATAAATTATTTTTTATTTTTTATGATAAAATAATAATCTCTCATTAATATTAAAAGTGAATAAAAGATAAAATTTAAATTTAAAGCAAAAAATAAAAATTTTTGAAACCCTAGCCTCCTCTTTTTCTCTCAACTTTCACTTTTTTTTTTCTTTTTTAGTCTTTCATTTTCCTTAAGCAAGGAGGGGTGATTTTTGGTCATTCTTGGCCTGAAATCACCCCTCTGCACATCTTTTTATCAATTTATTTTTTAAATAAGTGGTTACTCCACATAAATTTAGATTTTATTTTATTTTTCGTGATTTCGTCATCTTGTTACGACGTTTTATTTTCCGTCTTGTTGCGGCTTTTTCTTTGTGTGGGCGATTCAGACAGGTAAAGTATATTCGATAAAACAGAGACAACGAATCAGATTACGGTTGTCGGTATGTTGCAGAACTGGAGTCATAGGTATTATAGTCATTATAGTATTATCAAATTTGTAGGCTTTGAGCCGATTTATTACGCTATTAACCTGGGTGCTGTTTCATCCTCTATGGTTTTTAGCAAATATGTATTTGCGTTTCTATCGATGTATTGCTAGTTTGAATCAATAGAATTATTTTTGTTTTCAAAAAAAAATTTAAATTTAAAGCCTACATAATTTTTATAAATAAAAATACTAATTAAATTACTCTAATTAATTATAAGAAAATTACAAAAAAATGAATATCAATTTAATTATTAGTAGTTCCACAATAAACACCGTGAAAGTGAGCTAAGGAAACAATCTCCAATTATGGTGATTTGGGTGAGTGATTTGTGTGGAGTAAATTTGTGGAAGTAATTGTTGTATTTCGTATTAGGAAAAGTAGAATGTGTATATAAAGATGTGTCTATCATTGTGAATAATGCACGAATCCTTTGAATCATATCTTGTATCCCTTTTATCTTTTATATTTTGTTCTCTACATGGTATCAGCTTTCCTACTGAATACATTCATCGAAACCAAACCGTTCCAATCCACTACTATGGCTGAAAATACATACATCGTATCTCATGGAACCCTGACTATTATTCAGACTATGCAAGACAATTCTCCATTTCCGACCAAAATTATACTTGATGAGACAAACTTCCCACTATGGTCATAACTTATGGAAATGTGAGTTGCAGCCCATAAAAAATTTGGCTTTCTCACTAGAGAGATTCTAAAACTGCATGCAGGGGATAAAACCTTGGAGACTTGGCTCATCGATAACCACCGAGTAAAAAGCTGGCTCTTTGATTCCATGAGTGCAACTTCAATGCAGTGATTTATTCAACTTCAAGTAGCAAAAGAGATTTGGGATGTAGTCTTAAAAACCTTTGATGATGGCTCAGATGAAACATAGTTGTTTGAAATCGAATGTCATTCATTACTCGCAAGAACGATAGGCCTTTGATTACTTTCTATAATGAATTGGTTGGTATATTTTAGGAAATTAATGCTTGGATGTTTGCACAAGGGGAGGATGTCACTGGAGTTGTATTGCTCCACAAGCATATTACTTGGCTTCTAACACACATATTTCTGGTCGGGCTTGACTTGGAATTCAATAATGCTTAGAGTGAGATACTACGAAAGGATCCACCTCTTGACCTTCAATCATGTTATTCATATGTATGCATAGACTATAACCAATGATAGACAATGGAGGAACCCAAGGTTATGTCAGACAATGCAATGTTCATAGCAACATGAACTCAACAATAATTAAAGGGAAAAACGTCGAGTAAGACCAACTTATATTCATGTACTCACTGTAATGCAAATGGGCACTCCAAGGAATATTGCTACAAAATTGTGGGTTATCTAGAATGGTGGGACTTCACAAAAAGGCCTCATAAGAAACTTGGTAAAGCCGCTGTTATTGCAACCTCAATTGCTACACCCACGGGTGACCTTGATGAAAAATCAGGTATGAAAAATCTTACTTGGAATAATACATAGATTATTGATATATGTGCTATCAATCATATGACAAAACTTTATTAATCATCTTACCTCTATCCGACTATAAACACAATAAAATATTTTGACCACTAATGGAGGAATTGCACCCGTTACTTATGAAGGATCAGTATCTAGTTCTAACCCTCTTACTTTGGATTCTTTGCTTGTTGTTCCATCTTTGTCTTGTAACCTTCTATTTGTTAGCCAAATCACAGAAGCCTTGAATTGTACTATAAAATTTTAGCCTAACTATTGCTTGTTTCAAGACATTGCAGCACAACGGATTCTTAGCTCTAGTATTAAATGAGGAAAGTTGTACTATCTTGATTTACATGATAGAGCAAGTCAGCAGCTGGGATAGATCAATGGTGCAGTAAGAAGTGAAGCAATCAGAGCCCAAGTGAGATTATAGCATCGTTGTTTAGGCCACTTGTCTTTTAATTATCTCTAAAAAATAAAAATAAATCTTTTCTTGAATGTTAGAGATTCTGAATTAAAATGTGATATTTATGAGTTGGCCAAAGGCCACCATACCTCACATTTACCAAGTTATAATAAAAGTATTGTTCCTTTTATAACTATTCACTATGATGTCTGGGGCTCTGCTTGCATTCCCACGTTGTATAGTGATCGGTACTTTGCAATCTTTATTGATGAATGTACTAGGATGACTTGGGTAAATCTCCTTCACAATAAAGGAGATGTATGTTCGGTCAAAGACTTGTATCAGATGGTGTTTACTCAGTATCAATGTTAAATTCGAGTTTTGTAATCTGACAATGGTTGGGAATACCTTAACTCAACACTCCATCAGTTTTGATAGAAGCACGACATTTATCACCAAACTTCTTATGTAGGGACACCTCAACAAAATGGTATTTTAGAAAGAAAAAATTGACAACTGTTGGAAGTTTTCAGGGTGTCCTTATTTGATACGAATATACCTTAAGAATATTAAGGAGAAGCTATTCCGTCGGCTGCATATCTTATTAATCAAACTTCATCCCGAGTACTCAATTACAAAACTCCCTATCAAAAACTTCAAGAACTTTTATTAACACTAACTCTTCCCAATCTTGAGCCAAAAGTCTTTGGATGTATAATATTTATTCATCAGTCAATTGGTAAACTTAATCCTGAGAAATCTGATGTATTTTTTTAGGTATGTAGATCTATAAAAGGGATATTAGTGTTATAACCCTCATGCTAATAAGATACATATCACTAAAGATGTGAATTTTCATGAAGATGTCATATTTTACACTGACCTTGAGTGTTTTCTTCAGGGAGAGAGAGTAAGAGTCCATAAAAATAATAGCTTGGTAGAAGATATCACTCAGGAACTAAGTATATCATTCGAACAAGAGCAAGTAGAAGATATCACTCAGGAACAAAGTATATCATCCGGACATGAGCATCCGAGTGTCTCACCCAGACTGAAAGCAGAACATGTGACTCCTAGATATAAGATAAATCAAGATAGTATATCTCCCTATCGTTTTCACAGTCTATAGAAACTCCGGATGTGTATTATGAGGTAAAAAAGTCACCTATAATACCCTCTAATATTGAACCTTGATATCCCACTAGAACTAATAGAGGAATACCTAAATGACATTATAACCCTGACCTTAATTCTAAGTCCAAATACCCTATAAATAACTACATATCATCTCACCATTTGTCTAGATCGCATGCATTTACTGTGAAACAATTATCTACCATATCTATTCCAAGTAATCTATAGGATGCTTTAGCGAATCCCGATTGGAAGAAGGCCATGAATGATGAAATGAAGGCATTAAAAAAAACTCCATATAGGAACTAGTGTTAGTACCCAGAGGAATGAAAACTGCCGAATGCAGATGGATATTGATCATCAAACTTAACTCGGATGGAAGCATTAATCAATATAAAGCAAGACTCGTTACAAAAGGGATACACTCAGAAGTATAGGATTGATTACAAAGATACATTTGCTCTTATAGCAAAGATGAACACCATCCGAGTCCTTATCTCCATAGTAGTAAATCTTGATTGGCCATTAAAGCAATTTGATATAAAAAAAATGCATTTTTGAATGGAACTTTAGAGGAGGAACTGTATATGGATCCTCCATTAGAATGAATTATATGGACAAAGTTTGAAAGTTAAAAAGTTGTATGGACTTAATCAGTCATCCCGAGCATGGTTTGGAAGACTTTCAACTTTCATGAGAAAAATTAGTTACAAGCAAAGTGACGCTAATCACACTTTGTTCATTAAACAAAAGATGGATAAAGCTACTACCCTTATTGTATATGTTGATGATATGATAGTAATGGGAAATGATTTGAGTGAAATAGTGGCACTCCAAACACAGTTAGCAATTGAGTTTGAACTCAAAGCTCTGGGTACCTTGAAATATTTTTTGGGGATTGAGGTTGCTAGATCAGTTCAAAGTATCCTTCTCTGTCAATGAAAGTATGTAATAAACTTGTTAATTGATACAAGCATTGATGAGTGTGAAAAGCTTTACGTTTTGAGCACTCTAAATCATAGAATTAAGATTAATTTAGTTGCATTTTTAGTTCATTACAAGGTTTTTATTTATCTTTAGTGTTTTTGTTTAGATTATTAAGTTTGTTTTAATTTCAAGTGCATTAAGCATAATTTTGTGTACTTTTGATCTTTAGGATGCATTGGAGGGATTTGAAGTGTTGACTAAGTCAAGTCCATGGTTAGGAGGTCAAAGCAAGAGAAGTCCTTTAAGAAAAATCAAGTTTTGAAGTGAAGAGATGTTACGAAGCCATGTGGAGTTTTCGCACAGCCGTGCCGGTCAAAAGGAAGACACACAGCCATATCGATCAAAAGGAAGACACACTGCCGTGCGTTAAAGGCACATGGCTATGCCTGAAGAAGTAAAGATGCACAACCGTGCAAGAAATACGAATAGCCATGCGCCAACAATAGAATTTTAAAATTTAAAATTTGAGCAAAGCTGATTCTTGGGGATTGTATTATCTTCTATTAAGAATTCGAATTTGAGCTGGAATTGACTTTAAATGGTGCAGAGCCACCTGATGAACAAAACACTTTTACTTTAGTTTCATTTTTACTTCATTTTCTACGAATCAAAACTAGAATTCTCTAATTCTTTCATTTGATTAGTCTAGGGGATGTTTGAAGATTAAGAATAACAAACTTTCATTCTAGGGGGTTTTCTTATTCTGTTTTATTTTGTTATTTCAATTTTAATTCAGTAATAATGGATTTGTTCTCTGTTCATTCATCATCCTCTCTTCTACTCAACATGTGTGGCTAGATTTACTAGTTAGGGTTCTTAAATCAATTCAACCATGTAATCACTAAAATTAAACCTAAGCTAATAAACATAGTTCATTGGTTATTGCTTTACTTAATGTCTTCATAAGATTGACCACCCTTTAATTGAAACTAGACAATGAGACTTGATTGAGAGATAGGTTTCATTGAGAAAACAAGAAATAACTTATTAATTGTCTACTTAGTTGAGAGACATTTAGATGGTTAATAATGTTAAAGAGCTGAGCCTAAAATTGATTATAGTGAACACTTGATTGGTAAGAACTATAAAATCAAGTACTAGTTATATTCAATTAATCATATGTTTATCTGAGAGGAAGATCTGTGATTCTTAAGATTGCTCATATAATGAACTATGCTTAAAAATGACTTAGAGTTTATTTACATCTTTCTAAAGGTTGAATTGAGTTTAAGAACCCTAGCATTTTCTTGGATTGTGATTCTCTACATTAGCTTTTAATTGTTTAGTTTATTTTAGTTCAAAAACCATTTTTTGGTGTCTAGACAAACAAACACTTTGAGTAATACAATACTTAATTTTCAATCTCTGTGGGATGGTCTTATTTTATTAGTTGCACGATTCTGTACGTTTGTGGATTTCACACACCAGGCATGCTCTACTTCAAACCAGCTGAAACAATCAAAGTAAATCATGAATTGAAAATTCGAGAAGATCAAGTTGTAACTAATAAAGTATGATAGTAAAAGTTGGTAGGGAGACTAGTTAATTTGTCTCATACTGGACTGGACATTGCATATGCTGTAAGTGTTGTAAGTCAGTTCATGCAGTCATCGAGTAAAGAACACTTACAAGTTGTATACCGAGTACTGAGGTACCTGAAATCTTCTCCAGGTAAAAGATTATATTTTGGAAGAAATAAGGATTATGAAATTATCGGGTATATTAATGCAGACTGGGCTGGAAATCGAACATATCGGAAGTCAACTTCTAGGTACTTTACATTTGTTGGAAAGAACTTAGTTACTTAGCATAGCAAAAAGAAAAAAGTTATAACAAGATTAAGTGCCAAAGCAGAATTTCGTGGAATGGCTCACGGGGTGTGCGATTTACTTTGGGTAAGATGTATGATAAACACATAAAAAGTCATTATTTTGAGCTATTTATTATTAGTTTTTCTTGTTAAATTTTGTGTATTTAAGTTAAAATAGTTACTTTTGAGTTAATTAGTTTCTTTTAGTTATTTAGTAGAGTTTTTAATAGATTAAGTTAGTTAAGTGGTTTAATTTTAAGTTTTTATTTAAGTCCATAGTCTATCAAGTGTTTTTAAGTGTTTTTGGATAGTATATGTAGGTAGTAAAAAGTTTGAGTTTGAAAGAATGGCTCAAGGAGTAGTGTTGGAATGATTAAAAGGCATTTGGAGGCATGATAATGAAGATTGCACAACTATGCGCTTTGACCACACAGTCGTGCGAAGGTGGCTGAATGACTAGGAGATCATAAGGGTTGACCGCATAGCCGTGCGATGATGATTGCACAGCTGTGCGGTACAACCTGAAAGGAAGAGGGACAATATTCATTCAATGCACAGCTATACAATGGAGACCACACAGCCATGCGAGACATGGATGACATGAATACTTGATCGCATGCCTGTGCGATACAATAACACAACTATACGATGCTTCCTGATTGAGTTTAGATTTGCACATGCTTTAGTGTTTTAGCCATAACTTGAGCTGCAGAGGTCAGATTGAGGCAATTCAAGATGCTATGGAAAGCTAAGAGAAAATGATACAACTTTATGAAGTCATTCAAAGTTGATTTAGTCATTTTCTAGGACTAAAATTGGATTGAAATTGTGTCACTGACACAGGGCTATACATAGGGGTGTAATCGAGCCGAGCTTTGCCTAGCTCAGGCTTGGTTCGTTTATAAATGAGCCAAGCTCGAGCCTAGCTTGCTATCCTACTTGGTGTTCATGAGCTGTTCGTGAGCTTAAACAAGCCTAAAGAAATTTTAAAAAATTAAAATTAAAATTAAATTATACATTAAAAAATTAAAAATAAATTATTTATTAAATAAATTACAATATATTTAATAAAAATTATAATTTTATTCTAATAACATATTTTCTAAAATTTTTTTTACAACACGAATTTATATATATATATAAAATCAAATTACTAAACATTAAAATTACGAGCTAGCTCACGGGCTTATATTCGAGTTTATTCACGAGCTTCATAAGCCAAGCTTTATATATTTGAGCTCGGCTCATTTATTAAACGAGCTTCAATATACGAGCTTGAACGAGCTTTTATTGAGCCAAACATCAAGCTGCTCGCGAGAGGCTGGACTCATTTACACCCCTAGCTATACAAGTGTCCTAGTTTCATTAGGATTTAGTTTATTTAAAACTTAATTCTATTCCAATTCAAGAAAGGATGAATTTGAGCTATATATAAGAGGATATTAGATTAAGAGGGAGGATATACTTCATACAATATCATTCTACATCATATTCATTCATTAGAAGTCAAAGTTTTGCAAGGATTCGAGTAAGGGGATTTTAGCATTTGAAGGAGCTGTACACATTGAAGAATTGAAAACATTATTCTCTTCTTCTTAATTCTTATTTTTTCATTATGTTTACTAAGATTTCTTCTACTTGTGTTTTGTTTTTATAAACATGTTAGGCTAAATTTTTATTATGTACTAGGAATGATCTTAGTAGCTTTGGGGATGTATTAATTATCTCTTTTTGCTTAATAAAATTTTGATTTCTTTCATATGGATTTTAAATTTGTGCCTCATGATATTCAATGTTTGATTAGGGTTAAGTATCGTGAGACCGAGAGGTGATTCATGCTTTGTGCTTAAAGGTTTAATTTGAATATATACATAAGTTATTTTGAGACTGAGAGGAGATTAATAACTTAGAATCTAGTTTAAAGTTTATTAAGTTCAATTGAGTTGAGAGACCTTTTGAATACTTAATATTGCATGAATTACCTTGTGTTGGAAATTTAGTTAAAGATTTGATTGGTTTGGCTAAGCGAGGCGAGAGTCCATGAGTTTAGACTATCAATTGAATTAATTAAATTATCTTTTAATTGCTTGAGAGAGAGTTATAAGATTATGAGTGGTAAGCATCATATGTAGAAATTTAGATTAAGTCAAGTAAAGTTTGTTTAATTAATATAACTCCAAAGTGAAAAGTGAATTTCTAATACATGCATCCATCATTAATTGTTTATTTGAATTGATTTTCATTGATTTAAGTTAGTTTTATTATTGAGTTTTAAATTCAGTTTTAATTTAAGTTTCAAACTCTGAATTTCATTGATTCGTTTAGATAAATAATTAACTAAGTGAATTAGTAGTTAACAACTATTCTTCGTGGGAACGATGCTTGTACTTAATTCACTATGTTACTTGAGCAATCCGTATACTTTCGGTAAGCCCCAATTAATGCATTTTACAAGATCTCGGTTTAAGTCATCTAAAGCCTATAATGTTATATTGCGATAATAAGGCTGCCATTGCAATTACAAATAACCCAATCCAACATGATAATACTAAACATGAGGAGGTTGACGGTCACTTCATCAAGGACCACTTAAATAGTCTTTCATTTGTGAATTCTCAAGCTCAGCTGGGAGATATTTTGACTAAGGCAGTACCCGGAAAGGATTTCATAGCTCACTTAACAAGTTGGGAATAATTGATAAATACCAGCCAATTTGAGGGGGAGTGCAGAAGTGAACTAAGGAAATAATCTCTAATTATGGAGAAGTGATTCTGTTATTCTAGTTTAGGAAGTAATCCAAGTGAGTGATTTGTGGAGAGTAAATTTATCTAAGTAATTGTTGTATTCCATATTAGGAAAAGTAAAATGTGCATATAAAGATGTGTATATCATTGTAATACAAGAATCCTTTGAATCATATCTTATATCTTTTTTTATCTCTCATATTTTGTGCTCTACAAATACATATTTTAATTTGGGAAAAGTTTGTAAGAAAAAATATTGCAACTTTCCCTTCCAACATATATGGTGGCACATTTCCAATGAATTACCTATCTTCTTTTATGGAGATTCTAATCAAACGCATATGTTGTAGCATATATGACATACTACTACCATTCTCTTATCATCCAAGAATTCCCTATAATTAGCAACATGAAAACAAATTACACTGCCACACAAGTGAAAACTATAAACTAACCTTAAAAAGAAAGGAAAATGATATGTGTCGCTAGCAATGGCACAAACAGTGTGTCACTGCTATTGATAATTCATCTTTTTATCCATGCATTATTTTAATAATTATAAAAATAATAAATTAATTAATTAATTACAATATATGAATTTTTAAATCACAATACGATAAGTTCATCCATTCCTTTTAGGTTTTAAAATTCATCAATCAATTAATTATCCAATTAATATAGGTTTTCCCAATCTATTAAATAACTTTTGTTATATTATAAAACAAATAAGGGTACAAATTTAATTTAAAATTTTTTTTAAAGCTCACAAACGTCACGAATTGCGATGTCTATCAGTATCCAAAAAGAAATTAATGAAATAGAATAAAAACACATAGTAAAAATATATCTAACTAATAAAAGCAGCTTCGACTGCCCTATAAAAGGACATTTACCTTAATTTTTTAGGATCTATATTGAAAAATTTTATCTAAATACTAGCTAATAAATATATGAAAATTATTCGTGGATTGAATATATAGAAGAAGTCTTGTAGCAGATAAATATTTTCTAAGAACAATGATTAAAAAAGAAGTTGACTGAAGTGAGCTAATTATGGCGCGAAAGAAAAAAATTGTACTAATTAAACTTTTTTCATTGTTTATAAATCAATCAATCAAATTTTAATTACTATTTGATTGAGTTTATAGTTGCGTTTGATTTTTGATTTTTTTTTCGCCTTCTTTGAGAGGTCTAACCGACTATGTATTTTGGTGTGCGGCCGTGTGTTCTAACTCTTAGTTATTAGTAATGGTGGTTTAGATAATACTAAAATATATTCATAAAAGAGATTATGCTTATAAAAGAAATTAAAAAATATCTCAAAATAAACAAAAACAAAAGTCAATCTTACCTGAGATACTGTGAAATCAAGGGATTCCTAAATCTAAGAAATGGAGGACCATTTCAAGCAGCTAACAATTTAACGTTATCAAAGTTCATACGGGGCGTACACATATAGATATAAGGGTGGTGATACGTATTGCGACACGTGATATCGCGAGTTGCATACGACAAAAACTGATTTGAGGCAATTCTAAAATTGTCCATAATGTTAATAAATAATTTTTTTTGAATTTAAAACTTAGGGTGCACACGGGTGAATCTGTAAAAGAATTTAAACACCTGTAATCTGTAAATAATTTTTTAAAAATAATTTAATTATGTAATAAAAAAAATTAGAGACAGGACCGTCTTTTGTTACATCCCGTGAAACATTGTAGCACTCGTGGGGCACCACATAAAGAATTATCCTAGATATAATGATCACTAAGTACAAGTTGTGTTAGGTTAATGTGAAACTGTATAGCCATTATAGTAGCTGGTGGTAGTCGGAGGTATAACCAAGTCTTCCGCAGCTCCCATTTTTCATGGGGGGATCGATCAATCCATCAAAATTTCCCTAAGCACTATGCGTTGATGCTACTCCACCAAAGACTTCGTCACCGACCATACACAAATTTTCATAACCGTTAATCATTAATCATAAAAATGCATCACTCGTTACATAACCATCTTTTTGATGCCTCTCTCTATGTATCCTTATCAACCTGATGAGCTAACCCACATCCATCATATCTTATATCTATCATTCATTCAATCAAATTTCCATTGATCACATTATCACAAAATATATTATTTTGGAGGTACCAAAAGATTTTTTTCGCCCCACCAGTTGAAACTTGAAACCATAGTCGTATATGTACATATATATAGAAATATTTAGCATTATTATATGCTTATTGTCCCCATCAAATTATTGATGATTTGATTTCAAAATTTTCTCTTGTTTAGCTTCTTTGATATCATGCATCTCCTTTAAGCATATGTATGATAAGGATAACCATCCTTTGTATTTATCTTAGTTTGTTTATTGTATTTATCCTACTGTAACAACCTACCACTATCACATCACTGTATTGTATATATATTTCGTATACCTTAATGAGCAACATACAATTTCCTGCTCTTCATGGTATCAGAGCCGTAACGTGGTCTAACAACCAGCTCTACCATGTCTGGCGAAAACTCAACTGAAACTACTCTAATCACTGCACCTTCTTCTTCTTCGTTGCCAACCACCATGCAGGTTTCTTCTTTACCAAACATTGCCAATCATCTTCCTATCAAGCTAAACTCTGCAAACTATCTTCTTTGGCAAGCCCAGATCATGCCTCTTCTACATAGCTATAATCTTGCAAGACACATTGATGGACGTAGCCCACCTCCTCCCCTCATGATTGAAAATAAT
>CATIWK010317959.1:0-10761 GCA_949634005.1 Mallotus japonicus | reverse complement strand
ACACATTTTGCATATTGAAATCCTGCCAAAATGCATCAACCCCAAGTGCCTGATATTTTTAAAGTCCTAAATGATAAATAAAAAGGACCGTTGATTTGGGTGGATGAGAAATTTCAAGCCCATATCTGTAAATTTTAGTTTCATGTAGCTTTATGCCGCTTCTTGATAATTTTTCTACTGCTACACATAACACTTCCCTACTAGTAAATGACAATAATGGTTGTAGCAGTTTGATTAGTGTCTATATAAAATATTCTGGCTAGGTAAATCATTGAGAAATTTGTAGTAGCAAATGTCAATAATGGCTGTAGCAGTTTGATTAGTGTCTTTATAAAAATGTTCTAGCTAGGTAAATCATTGAGAAATTTGTAGTGAAAGCACAGCTGAACAAGGCACAAGTTAAGGTGCAGCATGCATTTCTGTTATTCATGGTGGTTCTGTAACTGGACCTTTGGTTGCTTTCCAAATATGATGTCTGCATTGATTGGCACATATCTAATGCTCCTAATATTGAATTCAATGCTGTATAAATAGTTAAACCTTGGATAGAAAATTGTAGTAGGAAATAACTAAGAAGTAAGAAGGAATAATAAATGGAAGGCATCATAGCAATATTGGATCTTGGAGTTACTAAAGCAGCTTCTGGCGAAGTCTAACCCCCTCTCTATATTATTATTAGTTATCTTATGAATAGCTATGATGTGGTAGGACTAGCAGAGTTTCCTCAAACATTTAAATTTTCTTCTTTTCACCTCGATGCTATAGCAAATGAATTTCAGTTTAGCATTTGATTTAAAGAAATTAGTGCAGAAAACATTAAAAGAAATGAAAGAAACTCCTACATATAATCAGCAGTCAATTTTATTGCAAAGAATCTAAGGCAAAGGAGAAAATAACTAATGTGATAATCCATGGCTTATGATAAAGTGTATCTAAAAAAAAAATTAAAACAAATAAATAGAGGTTTGTTACGAGATGGAGGGAATGCGATAGCAGATAAGAAAGTAATTTTCAGAAATGGACTTCGCGGAGATACCGTTGTTTTTGTTTTTTTTTTACGCGTACCATTTTAATTAATTCCTCAACGCATAAACATTAACATCTAAAACTAACAATTCTAAATATAAGGAAGTTGGGCTTTAACTTCTTCACAAGAGTAGATCCAGTCGGCTTTGCAGGGGGCATTTAGGTTCTATAGAAGGATAATCGTTTCAAAGTTACTCTTTTACATCATAATAACTAGTACGTGCATTTACTGATTGAAACTTCTGGTTTGCCGCCTTGGATTCTTATTGCCTGCTACGCGAGTCCAAATTGGATCAGGAGATTAATTTCTGGGAAGACATGATTGGTTTTGCTGAAGTTTTAGATCCTTCTTGGCTTTTGATTGGCGATTTCAATAATGTTTTAAATTGTCAAGAGAAGAAAGGGGGAAATGCTATTAGCCAAAACAGATGTGAGAAATTTCGTCGGAATTTAGATCATTGTAAGTTACAAGACTTGGGTTTTAAAGGAACGCCATTTACCTGGGCTAGAAACACTGCAGGAATAGGCTTTATTCAAGAAAGATTAGACAGGGCATTATGCACAGTTGATTGGAGATCTTTGTTCCCATAGATATCTGTCCTTCATCTCCCCAGAATCAACTCCGACCATGGACTAATCTTACTATGCACTAAAGGTTTTTCTTCAATTCCTAAATCTTATCCTTTCCGATTTGAGGCTGTTTGACTAACTCACGAGGGATTGAAAGAGGCTGTTACAATGGCTTGGTGGCAAGAGGACACTCATATTAGCAATCGGCTCTTGAATGTGCAAAATGCTTTACCTGACTGGAAAATGACTCAATTTGGTGACATTTATCGCAAGAAGAGATGGTTGCTAGGGCGCATAAACGGAATTGAAAGAGTTTTGAGTCAAGGGTGTAGAGAATCAATGTTGTGCTTAGAGAGAAATTTGCGCATGGAGTACAATGTGGTCTTGGATCAAGAAGAACAAATTTGGTTACAAAAGGCTCTCATTAACTGGATTAAAGAGGGAGATAGATGTACCAAATTCTTTCATGCTTTGACCCAACATCGAAGAAAGCAAAACAAGATAGAATGCCTGAAGGATACCTCTGGTGAATGGGTCTATGATGAAGGGAAACTAAAAAACTTGATCAGTGATTTCTATCTGAAACTTTTTGCTCCGCCAACAGAGCAGACTACTCGTAGTCTGGACAACTACAATAGACCAAAGTTGAATCCGTCTATGATTGAGAATATGAAAAGGCCTATAACAAAGGAAGAGGTATGGGAAGTAGTTAGTAGCATGGGTCCATTGAAATCACCGGGTCCAGATGGATTTCAACCACTTTTTTATCAAAAATTCTAGAATGGAGTTGGAGAAAACATCATGGATTTTGTTCGTCATTGTTTTGAGGATTGTACGATTCCAACAGATATGGCAAAGGCTTTTATTGTTTTAATTCCAAAGTTGCAGAGTCCTCTAGAGCCGAGTCACTTCAGGCCTATATCACTTTGTAATGTTCTATTCAATGTTGTCACTAAAGTCCTCGCAAATCGTTTGAAGCCTTATTTAGAAGGCCTCATCAGTCCTTTTCAAAGTAGTTTCATTCCCGGACGCCATACTATTGATAACATCATCATTGTTTAAGAGTTACTTCATAGTATAAGAAGATCAAAAAGCAAAATTGGTCATATGGTTCTAAAAATTATATCTTCTCAAGGCCTATGATAAAATAAACTGGAGTTTCGTGGAGCAATCGCTTTTCGTATTTGGCTTTCCAAGAAATTGGATATCCTTGGTAATGAATTGCATTTGCAGCTCCTCTTTAGCTATCCTTTGGAATGGTTCTACTTCAAATTTCTTTAAACCAACTTGTGGTTTGAGACAAGGGGATCCCTTATCCCCCTATATTTTTGTGTTGTGTATGGAACATTTAACTCTTATGATACAGGACAAACTTCAACAGAAAAAGTGGTAGCCTATCAGAGCTTCTAAAAATGGCCCTCCCATATCCCATCTTTTTTTCGCAGATGACCTGATGATTTTTGGGAAAGCTTCTTCGAAACAGGCTAAAGTTATCATGAAAACTCTAGATGAGTTCTGCTCTATCTCAGGTCAAGAGGTTAACCAGACTAAATCCAGCATCTTTTTCACTCCAACAGTCAATCACAGGGTCAAAAATCATATTCGTAAAGTGATTAAATTCCCAGTGACTCGTGATCTTGGGAAATACCTAGTCGTCCCTCTTATCCACAAGCGTATCAACGGTCATACATATGTTGAAGTTATTGAGAAAGTGCATAGGAGGTTATCGGGGTGGAAAGAGAAGCTTCTTAGCCCAAGTGGAAGAAAGGTTTTGATTAAATCGAAAATGTCCACAATTTCGATTTACACAATGCAGTCTTCTTGGCTCCCAATAAAAGTTTATGACAAATTGGACAAGCTAAATAGGAATTTTTATTGGGGAACTTCTGATGAAAAGAGACGAATTCACATGGATAAAGGAGATGTTTTATTCAGGGCAAAGAAGGATAGCGGGTTGGGGATCAGATATGCTAGGATAGTGAATATGGCTCTTTTGGGGAAACTTGGTTGGAGAGTCCTTAACAATGAAGAGGCTCTGTGGGTTTCAGTTTTGAAAAGTAAATATGTTTCAATATCAGAGTTATCTACTCTTCCAAAGCATATAGATTCTCCTATTTGGAAAGGTATCATTCAAAGTTTTGCAAAAGTTAAAAGTTTCAGCAATTAGAGAGTGGGTAATGGGGAGAAGATCTCTCTTTGGTTCGATAATTGGATAGGAGAGGCTCCTATTATAGACCTTATTTAAGATCCGATCCACGACAACGATTCTCACTTGAAAGTAAAGCATGTTATTGATGAGTTTAAAAACTAGAATTTCTCCAGTATCCAAACACAAATCAGTTCAGAAGTTCTGTTGAAGATAAAAAGTGTGCCAATTCCTATTATTAATAATCGAACTGACACTTTGATTTGGGGAAGGTGCTCTGAGGGAAAATATGATGTTAAAGCCATATATTAAGCTCTAAGGTCTGTGAGTTACATTGATGATACAAGATCAACCTCAAATCCAAAATGGGTGTGGAAGCTTCCTTGCTTTCCAAAAATTCAACATTTTTTCTAGCTCACGGCTCAAGGTAGAATCCTTACTAATGTTGAAAGGCAAAAAAGAGGGCTATGTGACTTTAATTTATGTCATAAATGTTCCTCACAAGCAGAAGATATCACCCATGTATTAAGAGGCTGTGCTAAGGTAAGATCTATTTGGTTAACTCTTTGCCCACAAGCCTTTGTTTTTAATTTCTTTTTTCAACCTTTTGATAACTGGTTGATCGAAAATGTTGGTATCAACACAATATTTTTTTGGGGAGTCCCTTGGAACTGCATCTTTATAGCTGCTGTTTGTAATTTTTAAAAGAGAAGAAATGAAGAGATTTTTAATAGAATATGCACTTCAGAGATTTCTCAAATAGAGTTGATTAGACACACAACTTTGGATTGTAATTTTGCTCTGAAGAAAGTGGATCTCCCAAGACATCGAAGTTCATTTCTGGTTTCTTGGAAGCCACCTGAGATTGGGTGGAATAAAGTCAACTGTGATGGAAGTGCTTTGGGAAATCCTGGTAACATTGGAGATGCTGTTATAATTCGAGACTTCAAGAGCAACTGGATTACTGATTCAGTTATGAACCTTGGTTTTGGAACAATCTTGCAAGTTGAAATGCAAGGTATCCGTGCAGGAATTATGTTGGCGTGGGATTTAGGTTTTAAGAATGTCATCATTGAATCAGATTGTAAAATTGCAATGGATCTAATCCTTGGCAAGAACACTACTCATCATCCCCTTAATGAAGTCATAAAAGACTGTCGAACTTTGATTAACAAACGATGGACTTGTCGATTAACTCATATTTTTCGGGAAGCTAATTCTTGTGCTGATACATTGGTAAAAAGAAGTCATTGTTTTCCTTTTGGTAGCCACAAGCTCAATAGACCCCCTGGTTATTTAGAGTGTTGTTTGCTGGGAGATAGTGTTGGGGCTATCTTTGTTAGGTAGTTTTTTCTCTTTTGTTTTTTATTTTCCGTTGTAACAAAAAAAAAAAAAAACTATGTATATCTATAAATAAACTCTAAAATTATTAAACTAAAAATTTGACAAATTTTTTTTTCATATTTAATTATTCCATCTAAAAACTAATGTGTCAAACCATTAAAATTCTAATTTTTTATTAAAAATAATATATTTACCATATTTATTTCTTTAACGAATATGCCACCTGAGAGCTCCTCCCCTGTTATTTCTTTAACGGCTGTATATGCGAATGTCCTCTCCACTGGCATGCGACGTTTATGGCAGGATTTATCTTTTCTACATTCGGTGATTAATGAAGACTGGTTTGTTATTGGCAATTTTAACACCTTCTTTGGGGCTCAGGAAAAAACAGGCAGACCCCCCTCTAGTCGTGCCTGTTTGGACTTTATTTCTGCGGTTTTTAATTGCGGCCTTAACTATATTGATACCAAAGTCTCTCTTTTCACCTGGACTAACAATAGAAAAGGTATTAATCGTGTGGACATTCGACTGGATAGAGCCTTTTGTAACGTCAAAGCTTTTCAGAATTGGCGAAGTGTGGAATGTCATGCTTTGGCTCGTCACCAATCTGACCATAATCCCCTTTTGTTGAGCTATAATCAAGTCACTTCTATATCTCCTCGTCCTTTCAGGTTCTTGTTGATGTGGACTTCTCATAAAGAGTTTCTTCATGCTGTGGATGGGTTTTGGTCTTCCTTCCAAGTTGTTGGTCATCCCATGTTTGTGCTTTCTCGGAAGCTCAAAATGCTCTGTTCTTCTCTTCGCATTTGGAATAAGCAGGTGTTTGGTGATCTTAATAGCTCTATCTCTATGGTTAAATAAAATTTGTTGCACATTTAGTCTCAGATTGACTCCGCTGGATTCTCAGATGATCTTCATTCACAAGAGTTGCAATGCCATGAAAATCTTTCCCATCTTCTTTCTAGTCAAGAAACTCTCTTGAAAGAAAAAAGTCGCATAAGATGGTTAACAGAAGGCGATAGAAATTCTAAATTCTATCATAATTTATTGATCCGTTGAACTCCTCAATCTGGTATTCCTAGTTTGTCCATTGATGGTGATTTAGTGGATGATCCTGCTTTGGTTGAGCGCCATATTCTTCATTCTATTCCACTCTTTTTTCTAGTAATGGAATCAATAGAGATCT
This sequence comes from Mallotus japonicus, assembly GCA_949634005.1. NCBI lineage: Eukaryota > Viridiplantae > Streptophyta > Magnoliopsida > Malpighiales > Euphorbiaceae > Mallotus > Mallotus japonicus. The sequence continues at coordinate 4,489 of CATIWK010317959.1, read as the reverse complement.
TTCTGGTATTCATGAGGTCATCCCGGCTTTCGTTTCTGCTGATCAAAATGCTATGCTTTGTTCGATGCCTTCTGATGATGATATTAAGCGGACTGTTTTCATTATGGACTCTCTCAGTGCCCCGGGTCTAGATGGCTTCAGTGGCTCTTTCTACACTTCTTGTTGGAGCATTGTAGGTAAATAAGTTTGTGACGCAGTCAAAAGTTTCTTTTCTTCTGGTCATATTATTTCAGGGTTCAACTCGAGCTTGATGGTGCTTATTTCGAAAGTAGCTTCAGCTAATTCAATAGATAAATTCAGGCCTATAGTGTTGGGGAACTTTGTCTATAAAATAATTTCCAAAATTTTAGCTGATAGATTGGCTATTATCACCTCCTCTTTTATTGCCACTAATCAGTTTGGTTTTACTTATGGCCGGCATATTGAGGACTCTATTTCTCTTACTTCTGAGAACTTTAATTTGTTAGATTATCGTTCAAGGGAAGGTAATATGGCGCTGAAAATTGATATTCATAAAGCATTTGACACCATGGAATGGGATTTCATCTTAGAGGTCCTATCTTCTTTTGGTTTTTTGCATACTTTTTGTGGTTGGATTTCTTCGATTTTCCATTCAGCTCGCCTTTCTATTGTCATTAATGGCTCTCCGAAGGGTTTCTTCTCTTGCTCTCGTGGTGTCCGTCAGGGCGATCCTCTGTCTCCTCTTCTCTTTTGTTTAGTTGAGGAGTATCTGAACCGTTCTTTAATGGCATTAGTGGATGATGGCAGTCTTGTTCCTATGCATTCCAATAGTAGAATTCGATGTCCAACCCATCTCTTATACGCGGATGATATCTTGATATTTTGTAAAGCTTCCAAGTCTAATCTTTTGGTTCTTATGGAGCTGTTTCGGCATTATGGGGTTGTCTCTGGCCAGTTTGCTAATTGGGAGAAATCAAATATTTTCTTTGGCAAATATGTGACTTCCTCTCGAGCTCATATCTTTCGTTCTATTTCAGGTATGAAATTGGGTGCTTTGCCTTTTTCTTATTTAGGTGTTCCTATTTTTAAAGGGGCTCCTAAGAAGCGTTGGCTTCAACCGGTGGCAGATAAAATTATTGCGAAGCTTGATGGTTGGAAAGGCAAGTCTCTTTCAATGGCTGGGCGCCTTTCCCTTATTAATTCCATCATCTATGGTTCTTTTATCCATTCTTTTATGGTATATAGATGGCCTGCGATGTTGCTTAAATATTTGGAAAAATGTATTAAAAATTTTCTTTGGACTGGTAGTATTCACTCCCGTAAGTTGATTGCGGTTCGTGGGGATGTATGTTGCTCTCCAAGGGATGAGGGTGGTCTGAGTTTAAAGAGATTGCATTTGCTTAATAATGCCATGTTAAGTAAATTTGCTTGGAAAATTATTAGTCATGACAGTATGCCTTTTGTTTTTTTACGTTCTCGTTATCTTCTCCCCTGCAAATTGCCTCGGCCTTCTTTTATTTCCTCTTCTATCTAGTCTTTGGTTAGAAATGGATATTCTCATCTGCTTAAACAATCTCAATGGGTGGTTGGAAAGCTTTCAAAGCTTAGTTTCTGGAATGATAAATGGCTTGATTATGTTATAGCTGATCGCATTGGTCTTCCCTCTCGAATTCGCAATAAACTTCATGCTTCTATTTCTGATCTTTATAATCATGGAGTATGGCATCTTCCGGGGAGTTTCCGTACTGTTTTCCCAGAGATTAGTCGTGACATTGATCACTTAATTTTCTCTTATTTGCTGGTTGATTCTCTTGTTTATTACCATTCCCAAATGGTCTGTTATCTTGCAAGTTTTATTCTTTCAACTCTCGGCCTTCTCTTCCCAAGGTGGCTTGGGGTAAAGAATTATGGAGACATTATCTTCCTCCGTCCCGTTCATTTCTGGTTTGGAGGTTACTTAATGGTCAACTTCCGGTGGATACTTTATTGCCGGTTAAAGGATTTTCTTATCCTTCGTGTTGTGATCTCTGTGCGCATTGTGAAGAATCCATTGACCATCTTTTTTCCATTTGCTCTTATGATGTCACTCTGTGGTCGGCTTTAGCTAGTTTGTTTGAGGTGCAACTGTCCTTTTCTTAATCTTTTTTATCGTTGTTCCGTCAGGCATGGTATCTTAAGTTCTCTTCTCAGTTGCTAGCACTTTGGAGGGCGGGCATTGTTGAAGTTATTCATTACATTTGGTTCTTCAGAAATAGAGCTCGGTTTCGCGAAAATTATGTGCCAATTTATATTGCTATCTCTAAGGTTTGCAAAGCTATTACAGATGCTTCCATTTTCAAAGTTGGACATATGTCCAACACACAAACTGATCTGAGTGTGCTTCGTCGTCTTCGGGTGTATGGTTTTCCGCAGAAGCCTCCTTGTCTGTTTGGCGTTCGTTGGCTCCCTCCTCCGCTAGGATGGTTGAAGCTTAATACAGATGGGGCGGCTAGGGGTTCCCCTGGATTAGCTGGGGCAGGCGGGGTGTTTCGTAATCACCTTGGTCAGTCTATTTCTTCTTTTGCTGCTCCTTTGGATGTGAGGTTTCCCTTTGAGGTAGAGCTTTGTGCTTTGATGATTGGTATTAAAAAAGCCTCAATTATTAATCCTTCTTGTCTCTGGATTGAATGTGATAATCTCTCTGTTGTCAATTTGCTGCATAACAGATGCCCCATGGTTCCTTGGCCTCTTCGCATCCAATGGCAGGAGTGTTTGAATATTTTATCCTCTTTGTAAGTTCATATGAGTCACATTTTTCGTGAAGGGAACTGTGTTGCGGACCAGCTTTCTCTTATTGGTGTTAATCTCAGAAAAATCACTTGGTGGCCTAATCATCCATTTGCTTGTAATGATCTTATTTTAAGGGATTTGTTAGGCAAGGAGAACTTTAGGTTCTCTCATTGATTGTTCTGTTCTGGATTCTTTGTTATTCTTTTCTTTTAATAAATAGTTCTAGATTGGTTTGTGATGAGAGTGCTATTGAAGTGCCAACCTAGTTGGGATTTCATGGTGCACTTACTGAAATCATTTCTAGTTCAGCTTTATATAAAAAAATTAAAAAAAAAATAATGAAATTTTGGTTTACTTACCCAAAAAAATAGTAGTTTACTTTTTAACTGATAATAAAGAGTGCTTCAAACATAAATCTAAAATAAAAATAAAATAATAAACACCACTAATTAAAAATAAATTTGATGCTTACTGGATGCAACGTCCCTAATGATCTTGAGAGTTTTAGCCTCTTTAATGCAGCAACCCAAGATTCCTTTTGCCTCTGAAACTTGAAGTCCAGAAGTTTCTGCTATCCTAATGACACGTGACAAATCCAAAAAAACTGAAGTCGCAGGTATCCATCGCATCCAACTCTGCGATACAAAATTACAATCATTATAAACAACCCAACATTTCTTTTTTTTTTGAACAACAACCCAACATTTCAATATGTATGCGATGCAAATATAAAACGAAAAAAAAAAAAAAAACTTCACCAACCCTTATCTACGCAAAATTTCAGGATTAGAATTCTGCTAGATAATGTCGAGGTGTTAATAACTTTTCAGTTTTATTGGGTTAAGGCCGCAAACTTTTTTCCATCATCGGAGTAGATGTTAAAGCTATATTTAAAACAGCCTTGTGTGGATAAAGATGCTTGTACAGCAGCCCTGTGGGGAAAATTCATAAACTGACTAGTAGCTGATCCATTGACTTGTCCAAGGAGTTGGCTTAGTGAGCATGTATAAAAAACTAGACCTAACAATAGAAACTAGGGCCAAGCTGTTTTTTATTTCTTATTCTAGATTCAGGAGTGCAGGATGAAAATGAAAACTTTGATAAGCCCCAATAATTTTGTGAGTAATATCTTAGCATTCCTACGTTTTCTTTTTCTTTTAATAATTTGGGGTGTTGGTTAAAGGTCCTGCATCAAGTATGGATGCATAATTTCCCATATATCCAAGAGGCAAAGATCAATTCAGAAACGTAATAATGGGTTACCTTCATTTGTCATTGAATCCAAAATTTTCTTCATCCACACATATCTCTCCTAAAATAGCAAGCAAACAATTTCAGCCAGAACTTTAAGAAAGACCACACAGTTGTAGCACATAATATTATGAAACAAAAGAGTGAGATAAGAACCTGTCCTCTTTTCAGGCCCTGAGCACACAAGGCGGTCAACTTAAGTGGTGGAGGAGGGACGTAGAATTCATCCATACCGAATCGGAATATCACCATTAGGAAAATACTTACTACAATAAACAATAGTGAGAATTAATTTCAAGTAGTCCACCAACTTAAATGTTAAATAAAAATAAAAATGAAAGCAAATTACATTAAATAGTCATTACTGGCTTAGTTCTCTATCTTAGTAGAAAATTTTACAAACAACACTCTAGAAATAACCATCTCTAGAATTGTCTTGACGAGCTGGTCTTAACTTTGCCGACATTAACTGAATAATCTAGAATTAAAAGAAGCACGTCACCCACAG
>CATIWK010317915.1:0-15625 GCA_949634005.1 Mallotus japonicus | reverse complement strand
TACCACCAACATTGTTTACTACAAAAAGTGCCCAAACCTTTTTTTCATTGCTTTGTCCAACTACTAAGAACAAGCAGTATTATCAACCCAACAACCATAAAAGATGCCATACTTGACAAAAATGCAAAAAATCTAATATTTTGCAAGCTAGCTTGATAATTTTCCACTAAGCCACATAGCCTCCTATTCTCGCACTGCAACACCAAAATATCATCTCTAATTTCATTAATCAACCCCATGCTCATGCTCATATTTCTTTCCCTCAAGTTGTCTGTGCTTGGGCTAGTTGGGAAGGTAGAAGCTGGAATGCACCATCCAAGGAAACTGGTGCATTTTCCCTCCAAACAGTAATAATACAACTTGTTCTTATTCCTTGCATTATCACATATCTTGATTCCAGCTTTTTTCCCGCATCCACAATTCACATTCAAGTATCTTCCTTCCCATCCACTTCCACCACTTGCACTTGATTCGCACATAATGACCACCCTACAAAATGAATCAACATTAGTTATAAACCCTAATTTTTTTTAAATCTGATAAATTACCCATGCTCCTCTTCATACTTTAACCAAAAATAATAATAAATATACATCATTACCTTAAGCTTTATGGCAGTAGACACTTCAATCTTGCAAAACTCCAATTTTTTTTTTTTTGATATGAACTTTCAGCTAAAGAAAATGACATCTTTTTCATCCTCTTCTCCATTGTTGTCTTATATCATGTAATTTAAGGGTATTTTGGGATTTCAAATTCATGAATCACACGTGCACTGAAAAGTAACGGAAAAATGGGAGAAAAAGTAACAGAAGGACCTTTTGGGTAACCGAATACAAATTGGAGGAGGTATCAATTAATTTTTGAAACAGGAGGGATCGAATAGTAATTAGGGTCTAACTTCACGGCGGTAATCGTCATTATCCCAAAAAAGAAAGACAAAGGGGCATTCCGAGAATTGAACTCGGGACCTCTCGCACCCTAAGCGAGAATCATACCACTAGACCAAATGCCCTTACTTGTTAAAGGTCAAGAAAAAAATAATTTTAAAAGCATTAATTTTATACACGTTTCATTTCCCTCCAAAACTTGCCTATTACAAGCTATTCTGTTCCTGTTCAAGAAATCAGCCTTTCTCTTCTCTTTCTCCTTCTCATCAATTTCTTTTTTTTATTTTTTATTTAGATACTTTCTCCTTCACTTGATAACCTTTTTCGTGCTGATTACTGCTGCCTTTCTCACACTTTATGGATTGAAAAAAAAAAAAAAGGTGGGTTATTAGTTTTCGATGGCTGATTGTAGCAACAGTACTGACACCCAAGTCCTTCACTTTCAGTCTCAATCACCACCACCCGGTAGTTCCTTTCTTCTTTATTCTCTTTTCCCATTTTCTCTGATCATTTCACTTAAGAGTCTTCATTGACCGATTGCTTATCACTGTCATGTGTGCGCTTATTTTAGTTTATGCTTGTGAAACTATTTTTGGTGTGTTTTTCCTTTGGTAATTGTTTGTTGGATTCATGTGTATTATCATAATTACTTGAATCTTGAGCTAAAAGTTTGAAGCTTTATGGTTTTAAAATGGAACCCATCAACGTATTTGCTCATTGCAGAATTTTGATCTTACAATACCGCCATGTATGCAATTTGCTTTTGCAAAAATGAGGAAGTGAGTTTAATGATGTTATTAATCTGCCAATCTACTTGTGTTACAGAATTAGGTCGGGATAAGAAGAGTAATATTGATCAGTTGTTTGAAGATACTGTACCCTTGGATGATGCAGTTTCACTTGATGGTTCCTTTGATGGAACCCCTTTGATGGCACTTGATTCTGACACTGAAGTTGTAGATATAGACGATACTGATTGCATTGAGAAGGAAGTTGTGCTTGATAGTGAAGATGAAGGAATCTCTGATGTTAAAGTTGATAGAGGAATAGCAGGGAATGTAGTAGGTTTACAGTGCAGGCAGCCTTGTCCACCATTTCCTCACCTGGATGACTTCACGGAAGCTATTGATTGCTCTCGTCTTGGTGAACATTGTGCCACTGGTTAGTGTGAAGAAATAAAATCATCTGAGAAAAGTTTGGATTGCTGTGCCAATTATTTCTATCTTCTGTTTTTCTATAAGCATTTCTGAATACTAACACATGATCAACTGTTTGCAGAGTTCAATTATATTGGTTTTGAAGAACCTAGAGAGTTATCCCAAGCAAATGCACTTGATTTTGTCGATCACTACCTGGAACTTAACAATATGGACCCTTCACCAGGAACTCAACCTAGAAATGTTGTAAGGAAGAAAGTCTCTCCTGTCTCAAGGACAAAGGGTTGTCAAAGTTTGGCTAAACAAATCAAAACCAGGGGTGCAGTTGGAAAGGATGGAACCTTTGATCGGGTTGATAATGATCATTGTGGAGGGATTGATTCCATCAAAACGAGGACAGGAGCAACTTTTGGTCATGGAGGCTGCCTGCAAAGATCTGTGATAAGGCATAAGAAGGCTGGCCATGCGGACAGTAAAGAAGCTAGCAGCTCAGAAAACAAGTGGGAAGAGAAGTTGATAGACCTCAATAAAGAAGTGACTGATTCGCCTTGTTCAGATTCAAGGGCTCCAGTTGACATCCCAAAAGAGGTAGGCAAGTTCAAACAAGCTTCTGAAGTGAATTTTGAAAATGACAAAGTCGAGAACTCAAATGCACGGTTGTATGAAGTCCGGTTGGGGCAGGAGTCAGTTGCTTGTAGCATTGAAGAAAATGCATCAGATGTGTTTGATGTTGGTTTTAGCACTCAAATGGCAGCTGAAGCTATGGAAGCTTTATCACACGTTCGCCCCTTAGACAGCAGTGTTGGTGATGTTAACCAATGTCCTAAAAAACTGCTTTTAGATTCTTCGCTAGGTGTTATGAAGAATAAGCTTCATTCCAGAAAACCTTGCTCTCAGAAGGGTGATTCCTCTAATCCAAAAGGCAGTGCAAGAATGTCAAAGCAAAGAAAGAGTTCTGCCAGTTCATCTTGGAAACGCTCCACTTACCAGGAGTTGGATAATGAATTGAAAATAGCAACAAAAAAGAAAAGGACCAAATCCTGGCCTGCAAGTTTAATTGGGACGAAGAGTACATACCGAAATGAATGCTCAGCCAGAAAATCTGCAAAGCCTGTCAAGAAAACAAAGGAAGAGGGTGCTATGGGCAAAGAAAACCCCAACAGATACAAAGATTGTGGGAGTTTGTCAATACCATCTCAACTGCTACTTGGCGAACAATGTATAGATGGGGAGCCTGCTATTCACCAAATCAGACGTCAGACAACAGGAGATAAATTAGAAGAAGGAAAAGATAGGTCAGATAATCTAGGGGAGAGGACGAACAATATTGTGAAGGGCAGTATAGTTACATACAAAAGAAAAAGAAGTGCTTTAGTTGCTAAGCCACCTGAAGTCTTGAATGCTGTAGGAAACACTAAAGAGGAGCCATTTGCTCACCAAAGGCATCGGATGACAGGAGGTGAACTGGAAGAGACCAAAGATGGGCCAGATAATCCAGGAGAAAGGATGAATGTTATTACAAAGCAAAGTTTAATTACGTACAGAAGAAAGAGAACTGCTAAGGTATCTGAAGTGATGAGAGTCCGAGAAAAACCTACCAAATTTTGCTTTAATACATCTGATGTATTGAGAAACAACAAGCTGACTCAACAAAAGCAAGATAGCTTCGAGGTGTCTTCCTTAACCAGTTCTTTAAACTTCAATGCTTGGAGCTGTCCCAAAAGGAAAAGAACGCTCCGCAGGCGGCCAAGCTATTCAAATGAACCCAATAATTACGTGTCTACACCATTCATGACTATTGATGGAAAAAAAAGTTACAAAAAACCATACAACAAAATCCTTCCAAAATCATCTCTTTTGAAAGAGCTTATTAGACTAGAGATTCAAGAGCCTAAGACTGACTTTACACGGAAAGATATGAGAAAAAGAAGAGATACGGCACATGTCCAAGTTCTGTTTAGCCAGCATTTGGATGATGATATCATCAAACAGCAGAAAAAGGTACTTTTCTTCTCGTTTTTTTTTCCCTATTCTTCCATGAAGTAATATGATAACTTACTGGTCATTTATGTATAATCTTCTTCAAATAGATCATGGCCCGCTTGGGCATTTCCATTGCATCATGTTCAATGAATGCCACACATTTCATAGCAGACAAGTTTGCTCGTACAAGGAATATGTTGGAAGCAATTGCTCTTGGTAAACCAGTGGTGACTCATTTATGGCTTGAGAGCTGTGGGCAAGCAAGCTGTCTAATTGATGAGAAAAATTACATCCTGAGAGATGCGAAAAAAGAAAAGGAAATTGGTTTTAGTATGCCTGCCTCACTGGCTCGCGCAAACCAGCATCCACTTTTAAAGGTGATTAACCCACTAATTAAGCTTAAGATGATTTAGCCACAACATAGATATTATTCTGTTTATCTTCCTCTTTGGCTACCTTAAAAATTTATATTCTCCAGTTCTCATTTTATTGGGATGTTTAAACTTCTGATCTGATCCCTTTCCAGGGTCGAAGAGTCTTAGTTACTCCAAAAATTAAACCTGATAAAGAAATGATTATTAGCTTGGTTAAAGCAGTTCATGGCCAGGTATGTATTTGTTCCTACATATGTAGCTCTTTGCAGCAGTAGCTCTTGGTGGTGGCAATGTACCAATTTATGTCTATAGTTGTCTATTTTTCTTAGTTTCTGACAAATGTTCTTCAGGCAGTGGAGATAAAACAAATATCTGGTATGAAGATCTCAGATGATCTATTAATACTTTCATGTGAAGAAGATCATTCTATCTGTATGCCTTTCCTTGATAAAGGTATAATACAAGAGAGCTCATTTTTCTTCAGTAGTGAAAGGTCATTTTTCTTCGGTAGTCAAAGGTATCTTCTTTGTTGGTAAATGTCATATGGGTGTGACCCTGCTTGCAGGAGCAGCAGCTTACAGTTCAGAGCTTCTGTTGAATGGGATTGTTATCCAGAAGTTAGAGTATGACAGGTCAGAATTACTCTGCCAAGATAATCATGTTATATAACCGCTTCAATGATGGGAATAGATCAGGTTGTTGTTTGATGTGTCATGCATGTGCGTCAAATGGGTGCTTATCTTAAAAGATTTGTCTCGACAACTTGTTTTGCTGATAGTTGCTTTTAATGGACAGACATCAACTTTTCACAAATCGAGCTAAGAGAAATAGATGCTCCAGCAGGAAGTGAGGAGATAGTAAAATTGCTTGTTTTGTTGACTTTTGTAATTAGTTTTTTTTTTTTGCTTTTGCCTGAAAGTCGTGCAGGAAGATACCTAGGGCTAGGGGGATAGCACAGGTCTGTTTTTTCCATTGTAAAATGTTGCAAGATTTGTTCACCAAGTTATTAAAGGGCTCTTTTGTTGTACATGAAGTCATGTATGAACAGGTTTAGTACATGCATTCAGCAGGATTTAAAAGAATTTTCTATTTCGCACAAACATCATGATGCTTATTCATTGAGCCAGCTATAATCACCAAGAAATTTGTTAAGCTGTCTAGCATAGCTTGCAGCAGCTGAAATAAAAACTAACAGTAGAATTTATTCCAGCTTCACTATAAAGGCGTAACATCAATCTCCATGAATTTGAAACGAAATTAAGAGTACCATGGTAACTGATTGTAAGAAATTTCAGCTTAACATTGGGATTTCAATAGTGCTATATAAGGATCAACATAAATGGCCTTTAAACAAATATTCTCATAGATAAATGAAGAAACTGAAGTTGGAAGACATTAGAACTGAAATACCTGTATTTAAAATCCAAGAGTACCCAGCTAGAACCACAAACGCTAAGCTCTGTCGATGCAAGATCCCAACAAATGCATTTTTGTCCTCGTAAGCATTAAAGGACACCATTCACTACAACCAACAGAATGTGTTGCAGATATTTTAACAAGTCCCTCAAGCTAAATCTATATAACTTTTCTTTTACAGTAATTGAAGTTCCCAGAAATAATGGTCGCACATAACCATAATGGGTATAGCTCCAGACCAAAACACGTTACATAAAGCATAGGATAAGATCTAAGAAGCCTCAACGTAGAAGTGATGTTTTTGGGTTTTTTTCCATGCCTGTAATAATAGTAGATTGTCATAGACGACATACCCAAACCATTTCAGCAAGTACATGAAACAAGGGACACTAAAAAAAGGATCAGTTGCATAAAAGATTTTTGCATTAGAAAAACAACACTTTCAGTTATACCAAAATTCACCTCCGGGATTCCAGTTCCATAAGAATAAACGCTCCTATTCTTAATCTATATGGTACAATAGACATTCCCAGAAGAACACTTCAGAACTTGAGCACTTTAAATTTCAGCATCCTAGAAAATAGTTACAAACACCAAAAGATACCAAGCAGATCTATAAGGTTGCCTTTTAAGTTCCCTTTCATCATTAAGAAATGGGAGTAAAACATAATTTGATCAGATTAATGATTAGCCTCAGGAGTTGAGATGCTATTGAAGCTATCAAAGCCTCCACTTGTTGGTGGTTGTGGATTAGCTTGATAACTACCCGGTGGAACCATGGAGGGAGCACCAGTAGGAGGAGGGGCAGCAGTTGTACTCCCAGGAACAGTTGATGGGGGAACCGCCATAGGAGGCCTTGGAAGACCATTAAGTTGACCAGGTAAGGAAGGAGCACCTGGTGGTCCCACCATGGGTGGCATGCCTGGAGCAGACGTGTAACCTATCAATAGAGAAGGAAATAAAAATCACATATTTTATCAATAACAGGTGTCACTTTATGATACATTACATACAAGGCAAATGGTAATATTAGATGATGCATGCACTTGAAAAATGGATTCCAGATTACCATATCAGACATCATTGCATGCCTATGAAAAAGGAACAACTGGATTGCTAAAATTATCAACTTTGTAAAAATAAAACCACAAAAAAATCAACTTTGGCAATTTCATACAGTCAGAAAATACCTGGCTTTAATCCTAATAACCTATTACTTTTAAGAAAGAAAATAAATATAAACACAAAGCACATAGTTTGTTGATAGTAGAGCATAATCATTACTGTGGAAACCACAAAAAAAAAATCATACGAATTTAGAATGCAATTTCAGGACAAACTTAAGACTGTAATATAAAAGCAATAACCACAAACAGCAGGGCAAAAAGTAATTGTTGATAAAGAGAGAACAGAAAAGCCTGCAAAACGAGCAGCTCTGTACCTGGGGCACCAGGAACAGGTCTCGGCAAGACAGGAGGAGGTCTAATCCCAGGGAATTGTGCATTTGCAGGCATTTGTGGATTTCCAGGCATGGGCATCATAGGTGTTGGTAGAACAGGAAGGCGAGGCCTCTGTGCCAGTAGATGCTGATTGTATGCAGCTCCAACCTGCTGGAAGGCTGCAGCTTGGCCAAGATGTTCCTTAATCCTTTGATCAATTAGACTTTGGGTTTGTTGCTCCTCAAACTGCTGATAATAGGATCTCACATTCGCCTAAAGATAACGCACAGAATCAATTAGCTCACAACTATTTAATCAACAACATACAGATAACAAAACACCCAAAAATACGAACAGAAATTAAAGCATACCTTGTGTTTGTAGCCTGCATTGTGCTGCTTTCTAACGGAGGGCTGAAATATATATAAAACAGAATCACAAATTAAAAAGAAATTGCAAATGGGTCTCAAGTAAAATATATATATATATATTAACCATTGAAAAAGGATCATACAGAATCGTGGGTTAAGTAGGTGTCGCAATAATCACAGTAATATCTGCAAACACACAACCGTGAAAGCCAAAATCAGCTCTTCATTATCAGAGTAATAATGATAATAATAACAACTACTGCGAATATTAAATTCATTTCCGTACCGAGGCATGTCTGCTATTTCGAAATCGAAAACCCTAAATTGATGCTTTCAACGAAACTAAAGAGTAAAGACCCAAATAGGCGACGAGAACCAAAAAACAATAAAAAGGACTCGAACAGCACAGGCGGCAGCGCAATTGGAGGCGCTACGCAACTAGAGACACGCCGGCGAGCGATCAGCGATGAAGGTGAATGCAGCTTGCGAGTACTGTGGGTTTAAGCTCAAGCGTGCTGCTGCTGAGCAGAGCTGGTCCTCTTCTCTCTCTCGAATACTCAGCGTCCTCGGTTGCAATATTTTAAGTTTAATTTTGTGAAAGAAAGGTATTAGAGCTATAAAACGACGCTGTATCACTATATGAAATCCGACTTGTCGTTAGTATTTTCTGTTAAATAAAAAAAAACGTCATGTCGTTCATAAAATTAAAGAGAGTAAACGTCGTCGCTTTCGAAAAGCAGACAACTATTCATCTCTGTTCCTACAATGGGGAAAGCCAGGAGTATGGCGGCAAGCAATTCTTCAGGTTCCACCAATTCATTTTCCTTTGTTTTAAGATTTGATGGTGAAATCGTAGTATTAATATTGATACTATTATCACAGATTCTGCTTGCAAAGTAAATAAAAATCAGCGATGGGCAGTTTCATCGTCCAAAGTCTTCTACCATTTCGTCACTAGTGGAGCCTCCGTTGCCGTCGCCACTGGTTTCACCCATCCTTTAGGTTTATTTTCTCTTATCCTATTAAAGTTTTGATCTTTTTTAATTTTAATTTTATGTTCATTTCTGTGCTGGTGTTTGTGAGATCTGAGTAATGATTATTTTGAGACTCTTGAATTTATGGGTATTTCTAATTCTACAACCTTGTAAAGCAGATGTCCTCAAAGTTCGGCTTCAAATGCAACTTGTTGGCCAGAAAGGTTCTTTGACTGGAATGGTAGGAGAAGCTCTCTATTCCGTTTTGGTGGGTTATTGGATTATTTTAATAATGAATTATTGGGTATTTATTTATTGTAATGTATGATATGCAGGGAGGTTTATTTGTTCGAGTGTTGAAAAATGAAGGACCAAAGGCTTTGTATCTGGGTTTGACACCTGCATTAGCAAGGTCACTTCTTTATGGAGGTCTCCGTTTAGGACTTTATGAACCTTCAAAGTATGCCTGTGATTTGGCTTTTGGATCCACTAATATATTGGTTAAGATTGCTTCAGGAGCATTTGCTGGTGCAGTTGCAACTGCTCTAACCAATCCAGTTGAAGTTCTTAAGGTATACTCTTGGCTTTTTTGATATTGGATTTTTAAGTTCTGATTGACAAAATCTAATTTTCTTTTCTTACGGGTTTATCAGGTTCGACTTCAGATGAATTCAAACCTGAAACAAGTTGGTCCAATTGCAGAAATGCGAAATATTATTTCCGAAGAGGGAATAAAGGCTCTATGGAAGGGGGTTGGCCCTGCTACTGCCCGAGCTGCTGCATTAACTGCATCACAATTAGCAACATATGATGAAACCAAGCGGGTCAAGTTCTAAGCATGCTCTTTTTCCCTTTGAATATCCCGAAGTAATTTCCATGTTTTCTGAATGATTGATTTACATTTTTGCAGTCTTGATTGATCACCTGTCTTTACATGTCTTTTCAGTGTGTATTCTCAAATATATTTTTCATTTCCGATGGTGCAGGTTCTGATTAGGTGGACACCTATGGAAGAAGGATTTTATCTTCACTTAGTGTATGGCGCTGCTACTTGTAGAATTAGTTTTGTTTAGGCATGTGTAATTAGAAGAAGACCTGTGCATTTTTCTTCTTTGATTCATGTAAGCATTAACTAAACATTTGTTTTATCTATGCAGATCAAGTACTGTGGCAGGCACAGTTAGTACCCTTATAACTGCACCGATGGATATGATTAAAACCCGCCTCATGCTTCAACAAGAATCTATAAGAGTTGGAGGCTATAGAAATGGATTTCACTGTGCATATCAGGCATCAACTACTCTTCCTCTCTATTGCTACCAATTTTCTCTTTCTGATCATCTCTTTTAATTTTTTGTCGATAAATTTTTCCTTTTTATTATCATATTTGTTTCATCCAGTCCCTCTCATATTCAACTTAGGTTAAACATTTTATATGGAAGGGATTGTGGAAATAATGTGATATCTAAATTAGGGAGTAGAGTTATCTTACATCCAACATTACTGTACAAACAGTGTTGGACAAGTTAATTTACATTTTCAATTTGGCATCTTAATCCGAAATGACAGCTTTATCTTCAGATACGTACTCGGGTTATTGTTTTTTTTTTACCAAGGTTATTGTATATTTGATGGTTTAGGAATTTCTCCGTTGTTATTTTCAATACCCCCTTTTTAGGGGTGTTAGTGAATGTGTTTATGATGTGTGGTTGAGTGGTTTGTAGGAGAGTTGGTGAAATACAAATGAATTAATCAATAAAATATTAGCTTCTCTTTCTAATTTTTTTTTTTTTTTTAATCTTCTGGTTTCAGGTTATGCTTACAGAAGGTCCTAGAGCACTTTACAAGGGGTGAGATCCTTTTTTTTTTTTTTTTTTTTTTTTGGTGGTTTTGGGGAGGGGGGGAATAGCGGATTCGAACCTCTCCCCTATGGTACCTATCCCGTGGATGGGAGTTCCATTGACCATCCCATCCCTAGGCGGGTAGGTGGGTGAGATCCTATTTAGGCCTTTATGACCAGCTCTTTTTAATTATAGATTCATAGTCATTATTATGCAATTTCAAAAGCGGTTTAGTTCGCTTATACCCAGTCATTAAACAGCTTAAAATCTTTCAGACGCATTCTCATTTGGTAACTCAAGAATAGATAATAGTTACTAAATGCATCCCTTTCCCCATGGGACCCTTGCACCCCATTGTTCCCTGAGCTGTAAAAACAAGGTTTTAAGATATGTGATTAACTAAAAGACCTCTTTGGGAGTTTCTTTAACTGTTTTTTCTTTTCCATTATTTTTAGAATGCTAACGTTCTCAAACTTTTGCAGGGGTTTTGCAATTTTTGCAAGATTGGGTCCTCAAACTACAATCACATTTATACTGTGTGAGAAGTTGCGGAAGCTGGCTGGATTGGATGCCATCTGATGTTAGAATTATCCATTCACTCAAAATTTTACTGTTGTCTGCTGTTTTTAATTGCCAAGTGTTGCCCTCGTTGCCAGCAAGTCAAGAAAGAGGGAATATTTTGGTTAGATTTTATAGCATATTATCTATAAGTCCATTTTAATAACATGGGGGAGCCAATGGTGCTGATGGGAATGATCTAGACTTTATTAATTGTCTCAGGAGGTCAATTTATTTAATTGCGTTGTGGCGTGATTCTTTTTCCTCAATGCCCTATTTCCCTCCTGGTTTGACCATATCCCAAATGCAGAAACGCGGATTGGATCGTTGTTACATATACAGCACATTCTTGTATTGTTTTACCGTATTATTTTTTAATTGGAAAATTGTCAATTTATCAAGGCTTTTTTTTTCTTCAAATAGGAGCAACCTTTTTTTCGTGTCATTCTGCAACTTTACTTTCGGAGTTGTTTCCTTTGTTTTCATCTATAGAATAATTCATGATTTCTGTTTTTTTTTTTCTAATTTTAATGAGATTGAAGGTTGTGTTGTTGGTATGGGTTTGACTGAATGGTGAAGCAGCCTTTTGATTAAAATTGTTGGTGCAACTAACTCTTAGTTGACTGTGTATTGATGTTTCTTAAAAAAGGGTCCAGCTAGCTAGCTCCAAGTCTCTTAATAGTTGCTCGTAGCGCAAGATTGATTTTACTCATAATATTTTCTACTATTTTCTCCTGTTGTCCATTTCTCTCTCTTTCTGTCCTGTCCTGTTCTGCTCATGATTGACCTGGTTGTTGGTATTAGTCTAACCCTTCGTGTCTAGGGTTATGTCACAGCTGTTTTGAACAGACAGACACACTATTTTATGAATGAGTCTCTTCCAACACATTGGAGTTTTGTCAAAATTTGGAAGGCTTCCTTTTCTCATTTATGTGAGTTAATAATACTGCTCTAATAGGCTCTTTTTAAGGAAAAATGAGAATAGATAAATGTACCAAAATGGCCACAAGACAAGAAATCATTCCATTATCATTTTTTTTTTAATTTAATTTAGCCAATTATATTTCCGGGCAACAAATGGTCAAGCCATCTGATCAATGAACTCTGAAACATAACTGAAGGCATCATCAAATCCACTTATAGAGGTGTTTGACCTGATAAGTAGTGCAAAGGATATGGTGCACTGCAGACAAACTATGGGGACCCATTTCAAGTGGCTTGCTGGTTATTGCTGGCAGCCAATCGACAAATTAAATGCTCCAGATAGATATACCATGGGTACCCTCTTTTTTGCTCTCTATCTTTTTTCTTTTCACACATTTAGATTCAGTAGTTTTAACCTTTTCTTTTTTTCTTTTTGATGAATGGGGGTGGAGCAAGAGTGCTAAAATTTGCTTAGCTTTCTTCTGTGGACTAATACCCTTTTGGAATGTTCACCACAGAATTGGAAACAAACTAAAGTGGGTGAAATTAGTCATTTTGAGGAGCAAAAGTAATGCCATATAAATGCTTCCATCTTTTTTTTAGCAGCTGAGTATATCTTTTTTTTTTTGTTACTATATTTCATTTCGGGAGATTACAACAATTTTAAATACTGATACAAAGACTAACTATAACTATTACAAACTAATAAACTATTACAATTAACTATATATATATTATCCTAGTGGGAGTGTGGGCAAAGAAGACACAATTCTTGTCATGTCCCCCACCAAGACACCAAGAATTGAAGGTCCTCCACCTTGCCAATTAAACTAAGCTTCATTGGCAGTAGCTGAGTATATCCAAATGCTGTCCATTTGAGAATTGGGGGAAATGCTTATTAGTATTATTAGCACAATTTAGAGTGAAGGATCTTAACTTTTTCAAATAAATAAATAAATAGGATTCTAATTTAAGTATTTTCCCTTCTACAGAAATTATAAATTTCTTAAATTAATTTTTTTTATATTATAAATATATATATATATATTTATTTATTTATTTATATAAATACATATATGTGTACGTAATAAAAAACTAAGATACTATATTTGTTTTTATATAAAAAAAAAAACCCATCAAATTAGCTCAACGTCTTCTATTTAAAATCTAGAAATTTTGAATCTCTTGTAAATTAAAATTGTTTTGAACAAGTAAATAGTAAAATTGAAATAATCCATCTTCATAAAACCATCTAAATTACTAGTTACAAGGGAAATTTAGAATTTTACGATGGGAGAAAAAAAAAAAAAAAACTGATAATGATATGAACAAAGTCAAAAATAGAGGTCAGCAAGTTGCAAAGCAGAAGAAGAAGTGAAAACAGAGAGGTGGGGGCCGGGGGGTTGGCTTGGCGTTGGCGGGACAGTCTGGCGAGCTTATCTTTTAGCCTCGTGTTTATAGCTAAACTACCGCTATAACCTTCTATATCGCATTTACAAAACTACCCCTGTTTTTCACCTTTAATCCATTATGTCTTGCTGAAAAATAACGGATCCCGTACGTTTTCTGCTGAAAATGACCCCAACCATTCTGGTCAACAACTTCTCCGTTTTCGTGCAAGTTTAAAACTATGCTCGTTGCCTGCATTTTTCACGCTCTCCTTCCTACATTTTTTTATTAAATTATAGCTAATTTAGTTGAAGATTGATTGATTCACGATATTTTTTTTAAAAAAAAAAAAAAAAGCCATGCATACATTTTAATTATTACAATAAGCAGTTTGTGTTTTTTTATAAATAATGTTAAAAAAAGCATTTTATAGTTAAGGCAATAAGAAAGAAAAATATCTTATAATTTAACCTTTTAAAGAAATAAAATCAATCAATTTACAAGTAGTAATCACTAGTTTATATATATATATATATAAACTTTTCAGAACGCAAGGATTCAACTTTTGATTTATTGAGGGAGTAGCCCCTCAAGTTTCCTCAAGTTCACCATTAGATCAATATGACAACTCATTAAAAGTCAATCTCACGATTCATATCATTTAAAATAGTTTTATGATATTTTAAATAGTTTTACCATAAAACTATTTAAAATGATATGAATCTTTAGATTGACTTTTAATGAGGTATCATTGATCTAATGGTGAACTTGAGAAAACTTGAGGGGAGCCCTTGATTTATTGATGTTTTGAAAAGACTTATACCACTCGACTATTTAATGTATAATTGTTTATAGATTTATATATGTATAATTACTCTTAATTGCTTAACTACTACTAGTTTAAATTATATTGGAGACTTTGAGACACACACGATGCCTCACTAGTAAGTAGGGGTGTGCAAGCCTTCCGAGCAAATTGAACTGACCCAGTTCGATTTGCTTGGTTAATATTGTTTATTTTTTAAATCAAATTGATTGAATCAAAATTTTATTTTGATTTGATTCGATTTTATATTTAAAAAATTCGGTTAACCGAATAAACCAAAATTTAATATATTTTTATTTTTTAAATTTAAATATTATAATAATTTAATACAAATATTAAATTAATTTTTATTTGTAAAAATTCAATTTACTTTGATTTTTATTTTAAAATTTTTAATTATTTCAATTTAATTCGATTTATGATTTGGTTCGATTCGATTTGGTTCTGATTTAATTTGACAGTTCGGTCAAAAAAAGTTTCTCTTATTAATTAGCATACATATGCAAAATGATTTTTTTTTTTTGTCTATTTAGAGCAAAAAAATGATAGACACAAATTTATCACATTTTGATTCCTCATTTCACATTAATTTCAGCTACTTTGATGTGTGATTGATTTTTTTTATTAAGATGGTAATTTCCTAAAAAAATATTTTTTGTATATTACTCTTCAAATTCATATGCACTCAATGTTCACATCTAATGTTACATCCCATAATTGGTCATGCTCTTTATTTATAAAGTAATCAACAATTTTCAATCTGATTACGGGGCATAACACTTGTAAGAGGTGGGGTTTGAATCCCTTCTCCTCCTATCTCAATGTTAAAAAAATATATATATAATTATATTTGTTAGTTTTGGTGATAAAAAGTTCAAATTTTCTTAAATAAAGTCTTGGATTTAAGTCTTACTTACGAAGAAAATAAGTAATGGGAAAAAATTGATCCCTCTTTGAATTTATTCGGCTCAAACTCTTAAATAATCATAACTCTTACAACTAATGAATATTGAGAACATAATATATATATATTCATGAGAAGTAGTTGTTTCATAATAAATTAAAAACAATTATTAATTTCTCCTAAAAGTAAAAAATTACTATTTATAAAGTTGACAGCAAGTGGAAGTTACCATGCACAAATAAAAAAAAGGAGAGTGTAGAAATAAAGTTGACAGCAAGTGAAAGTTACCATGCACAAATTAAAAAAAGGGAGGCTGTGGAAAGTGTTTTACATGTCACAATAGTGTTAGTGCATTTCTCTGAGTGAACAGTCACTAATGTCGGAATTTTCACCTCCGCTGGAGGTGAGAATGGAATGTAATGACTCTCTGGACGTATCTAGTGCTTTCAAAGAAACTCCTCCTCCTTTGATGGATGAGGATCGACCAATAAAAAAAGTTAGAAACAAGGATGAGGAAAACAACGTTGCAGCTGGCTCGGTTCAAGATGGGATCTCCTTTAAAGACAAGCTGATGAGTAA
>CATIWK010317896.1:0-10658 GCA_949634005.1 Mallotus japonicus | reverse complement strand
TTTTTTAATTAAACATTGCATAAAAACTAATTTTATCTTATTAATAAAAATTATGAGAAAATACAATATTCTTGTGATTTTGACTTTTGATAAAATTAATTTTTTATTTTTCACTAACATATTTTTATAACACTTTATAATATCCTACTAGCTAAAAATATCATCAATTAATATTTTATAGTAAAATCATTTATATTTAACTAACTACTATGAACTTATAAAATAAATAAAATTTAAATATTTTTAATTTGAATAAAAATAATTTTTAAATACTTCTAAAATATTTTAAAAATATCTTAACAATGGGATTAATGATAAATCACATATAAAACAATTTTATCATTGAAATTTAATATTATATTGATATTTCATCATAAAAAATAATTATAATTTTAGTTAATGAAATACTATAGCGTAGAAAATACAAAATACTGAAAATATTACGTACAAAAATTATAAAACCTCACAAGTCAAAACTACATGAATTAAAATTGTACTTTCTCTAAAAATTAATTATTAATTACACAAATTACGATTCCAAACTCTATTTTTCATAATATTATTTAAAAAATTGATGAGCAGAGCAATTCCTTTTCTATGAATTTTAAAACTCTAGGTGTTTGAGAGAACATCATCTAGATTATGTCTAATTAAGTTATAATTACATGTTTCTTATTATAATTATTTTTTTTTACAATGAACTAAATAAATGTGTGTCTATCCTTACCATATATTTTAAAGAAGAAAACAATATAAAAATTGCATACATGGAATGGAACCACACTCTCATCTCCAACCACAAAACAGCATATCACCATTAAGTGTTAAAACCCTAATAAAGTAACTAAACTATGCCTTCCATCTCTGCAAAATATTGACACCTCTTCAACAACACACCTTTTCATTACCAAAAGTCACCTCTCACACCCCTATAATAACCCACCCTTTCACTTCTACAAGACCACACAACAGCACCCAAAACTTTCTTATCACCATTATATTAATTTTCTCTTCCATTTTCCCTCATTTTCCTAGAAACCAAACACTCCTCAAACCCCACCATGGCATCTCTTTATTCTTCCTCCTCTTCTTCAAACCCTTTTTTAGCACCTACAATCACCCAAGAAGAGTTCAAGACCTTTCACAACATAGACCGTGACCTTTTTACCAGACTTGTTTTTAATCTTAATCGTGAACCTGCACAATCCATGCAAGTCATGGCCTTTTGGTTATGGCTAGAAAGGGCAAGCCATGCTAATAATCTTGTCTATAAGATGTTATCATTGCCTGATACCCTTATCGGTTCTATGGCCGATGAGGCTGTTATTTGCTTGAACTGTGTCGAAGATGATAAGTTTCATTTCACTCCAGATTTTGCAGCTAGTAGCCACCATGATCATATTCCTTTGACTCATTGTGTCACTAAAACTGGACTTACTCTTCAGTTCTTTCATGAGAATAGACTCACTGTTCTTCGTGCTGTTACAAGAATTGTTAATGAGGTGTGCTTAAGAGCTTTCGATGATATTCTGAAAGAAGTTGATAAGATGAAGATTGCTGTTGCTTTCGCTGGTCATGAAGCAAGGAACAAACAATCAATGATGAAACCCTTTGGTTTCTATGGTCCAACGACGATAAATCCTGCTGTGCCTGTGTTATACAACCACCAGCATCAACTGGGCGCTCCTCAGGTCATGAGCGGAGGAGCAGGAGGAGGGTATTCAGGTAATTTTATGCATGGTTTTGATCCTTATGATCTTACTGTTCAGAGACAGGCTTTGAACAATGAAATTGGAGATGTATTGAGCCATATACAAATCTTCGCAAGTCATGAGGAAGACAAGGACAGTATCAATGTGCCTGCGGACGATCGGACCATTTTCTTGACCTTCTCTAAGGGGTACCCTATTTCTGAAGATGAAGTCAGGGACTTCTTCACAAGGTTCTTTCTATACACCCTTTTTCTTTTTTGAAAATTCAAAATGTTATGTGTTTGAATCGTGATTTACATGCTCGATAACGATTCAATATACTTGTTTCAATAATTTCATATGTTTATTAGATTATATTTTGAATTACATAGATTAATATATTGACTTTTTAGTATATATACTTATATGGAATTTATACTCTGTGAGTGGATAACGACATAATGTATTTGTTTCAAGCTGTAATTATACATCCACTTAGATTATATTTTGAATTACACAAATCGCAATATGATATCTTTTCAATATACATGCCTACTTTTATTTTGTGTGCTCTTAAAAAAAAAAAAAAGCATTGTCTGATTATGTGAGATTTACCTGAAATGAGCGAGTAACGACATATTATATTTGTCTTAAGTAATAATTATGTATCTAGATGTTTAGATATTTTTGTTCAACCTAGATTATGTTTTTAAGTATATGTGCTTTTTTAAAAAAATATATCGTACATGATTTCTATGAGATTTACTTTCAATGAACGAATAACGACATATTATATTTGTCTCGAGTAATTAATAATCACTTATCTTTTGATTATATTTGAAATACATAGATTACATAGTCTCTTTCTTCAACATAAAAGTAATGATATGCCTAATTTAAACCGCGTCGTTTTATAGTTCTATTTATGTATGCTTAATTTAAAATTAGCGTTGACTTTTAGCCGAAATCTTTTTGTGGGTAATTTCACTATATGAGATTTACTTTTTTTTTTCTTTTTAAAAATAAACCATTTATAAACACATTATATTTGTATCAAGTAATAATTGCATATCCTTTGCTTAGATTGTGTTTTAAAGTACATAAATTAAATTAATAATCTCTCTCTACCGTACAAATATAAACCGAGTCGTTTTATAGTTTCTTTTGTATACGTTTAATATTTTTTGGACTAATTTTGTAAATGATAATAATGCAGAAAATATGGAGATTGTATTGAAGCAATTCACATGCAAGAAGTGATGGCGGAAGATCATCAGCCACTGTATGCTCGCCTCATTGTTCGCTTTACTGCTCTTATTGAAGTAGTTCTTGAGGGAAAGAGCAAGGCAAAGTTCTCCATTAATGGGAAGCATGTTTGGGCTCGAAAATATGTCAAGAAAAATCCAAGGATGTCCTCATCAGTGTCACCACCACAACCAGCATCACCATCGCAGCCAACTTCCCCTGCAGAACCATGATAATTGATTGAAGCTCTTGAATTATGATTTGCAAATGTTTCATAAGTGTTATCTGTTCTTAGATAACTTTATGTATTGAATTTTAGACTTTGTTTTTGTAGGGACAAATTTAAATATTGAGTCATGCATGCATGTTGTTGTTATAGTTATTGATTAAGGTTGTTGTCCTTAACAATTGATCTATTTATGAACTTAATTTTCTATTTTCAATGAAATTTTTGTATGCTTTTGGGTGGTCATATTGTTTTAAATCATGCTTTATTTATAAATTTTAGGTTCTCATATGTATAATACTTGCATTGGAAAATTTTTATCTGAATCGAATTCATGTGAGACCTATATTTATATATGGCCAGTTTAAAAAAAAATCAAATATATTTTTATTTATATAATAATTTACAGCAAGTAATTAGCTTTTACTTGTCATATAAAATTTTTTTAAAAGGTTTTTAAAATATTTTTTTAGACTGTTGGGAAATATTTTCTCTTCTTTATGGGTCAACTTGGCAGAAACTTTGGAAAAATTGGAGTATTTATGACTACCAGATAATACCAGAATCATTAGATTAAGAATAAAATTTTTCAAACGTAAAAAAATCATATCACTTTTTATTATCAAACGAAAATTGTCAACTTTTTTCCCTTTCCGTTTAAAAAAAATTATGAGGAAAAAAAAAAAAAGTTAATCCAATAGCCTGGGGTCATTCATTCTGGAATAAACTGATGTTATGTATGTAATCCTGCATTTGGATTGGATCTATCAACCCGCAAAATCCATTTTTGAGTTTCATATATATGTTAGTCTTTTTTTTAAAAAAAAAACTTTGGAGGGGAATTTTATTAATCAGAAATTAAGCGAATATCTTTTTCATATCATGAAATTTTTTTTAATTTTATCATTTAAACTTTCAACCTCATGACATTGGACATAAATGAATTTTAGATCTTCTCATGTAAAGGAATAATATGTACTTGCCATTATTTGTTTCAAATAATAATTTCTATCTCTTTGCTTAGGTTATGTTTGAAGGTATCTAGATCATATATTGGGGTGAGTAGAAATAATCGAAAACAGAAAAATCAAACCGAGATTTGGTTCAGTTCAATAAAATTCAGTTTTAATTTTGTAAAATCAAAATATTTTTAGTTCGGTTTGATTTTAAATGTTAAAAATATTATTAAACCAAACAAAACAGAATTTCCTAAAATTATTAATTTATATAAATATTCATGGTTTGGTTTGATTAATTTAACACTCGTATTTTTAGTTACGCCAATAATCTCGGTTTTTAATTACTTAGACTCTCGATCAATTTATATAATACAAAAAAATATTCAAACCAAAATTATTTAAATTCGGGTTGAATAATCAATTTGGTTGGTTTTCTTAAAAAATAATATATAAATTAAGTATAAAATATTAACAACAATAATATCATAAATATTATTAAAATAATGCACAATAACAAAAATTCCATAAGCTCAAAATTGCAAAATTTCAAAAGGTCCAAACCAATCAAATCGAATCAAACCAAACAAAAAAATTTCAGTTCAGTTTGATTTATAATTCTATTTAGTTTTTTATTCGATTCGATTACTTTACTAATATTTTCAGTTTAATTCGGTTCTATATAATTTTAAACTGACCGACCAATGTAAACCACCTAGCCAAATATATATATGGTGTTTCCTCTACACGAGAGTGATAATTTAGATCCTGTCAATTTATAATTTTCTTTTATGCATTTATCAGGCAAGTGCACCTTCGGACCAACTTCCGCATCAGTCGAAACTATGTCTTTTCTTGGCCAATTTTAAGAACGCACTTCTCCTTGTACATTCAGACGTAACTTCTCGGAGTGCTCAAGAGAATCAAATTTGGTTCTTTTATATACGTCTATGCATTTATCATCACCAAACCAAAACAATGCATGTGCTCAAAATCAAAAAGACTTGTTCGTAACAAATTAATTATAAACAAAGACAATAAATAATTAAATATGCAATTCCAAGCCGACCTCAATTCAATTGCATACCGGCTATATAGGATGCAGCTAGCATTATGGAAAGAACAACAAGAAAGGTTAAATAAAAGATTATTTTGTAAAAAAGATTGATACATTTGCAAAGAATATATATTAAACATAATGAAAACAATTAATCACATAAATTCCTGTAGTAGAATAGAATAGTCATGGACAAACCAACTTCCAGACTTCTAAGTGGATTCTGCTTCAGAAATGCTTATAAGATTGCAGTTGACAAGGCAAAGGAAAAACTTCACAACAGCTATATATCATAACTAGGCACCAGAAGCATGGCAAGTAAAGGGATCTAAAAGTTCGTGAAAGCTTTATATTATATTCAGGCACCAAAATCACATGTATTATATGATTACCTACAAAGAACAAAATATTTGGCAATTGGAAGAGAACTATACACCTGCTGCAAGTTTGAATCAGATCAACTCCATGTATGACTCAAAATTAGTGTTAAAATAATTTGAAGAATTTAAATCCCGATCTCAAGGCAAGGTCAAATACAGATATAATGATTTCAACACCAATCAACACAATGATCAGCCACTCCAAGAAGTCTGATTTCCTATTTTGCAGGATTTCCTGAAGAAAGCGTATATTGTGCTGCAAAGAGAAGACAAAGTGTCACCATTAACATATACAATAAATGTTTGCAATAATAAAATCAAAAGCGCTAGTATATAGGACAAGATTACCTCTACAAACTTCAATTTAAAATCAAGACTTGCAAATCTTGGAGTCAATTCAAATTCATCTCTTAGATATTCCCAGATCTGAGCAAATTTAGCATCTTTCCAGGCAATATCTGATCTGTTGAAACCAACAAAAATTTTGGAGTTAGTTATTCACAAAGGGAATGACATGCTAAATGAGGGGATTTGAGAAGGAGAGGAAACTAACTCTTAACTTTTAATATTTGAAGTTATTTGCTGCTGCTAAAGGGACATCTAGACATTTGGTCTTTCAAGCAAACCTATGAGCGGGTACTATGGAGGCAACAGCAGCAGGAAGAAAGCAAGAGTGCAAGACTATAGAGTAGAAAAGAGCTACTAGTTTCTTTTTCTTCATTATCTACTGCAGGATAGACCATTCTGAGTATGACCCTAAGTCATTCTTTTTCTAGAAAATCACATTTATTACGCACTAGGTTTTCAGGGAAAAAAAGGAAAAGATAATGCAGGAAAGAGAAATTTAAAACAAAAGCATGCTTTAAAAAAATTAAAACAAGAAAAATGAAAACAAAAAGCAATTTTATTTGAATGTACAGCTATTAAGAAAAATACTACAAAAAAGAAAAACGTATTAAAAGAATATCTTCCCCTATATATTCAAAAGAATAACAAAAATCCCTGACAATTTTGAGTACCTTTAGTTTTTCTTTCTATTCTTCTATCTTTTTCAAGCAGCCAAACACACCATTAGCTTATGGAATTACTATTGTGATAATACTTAATTTTAATCAACCGCAAGAATGCTTTCCTTTTATTTAAGGAGCCATCTTCATAAGATAACCTAAACGAAAGAATCAGTAGATATTTATTCATGCATGCAGTAACACCAAAACTAGTTTACCTCTCAAAAAGTCCCAGCTTAAGAATTACATCAGCAAGATTAGAATTTGCCTTCCCCACTATTTGAAAAAGCTTTTTGCTGTCCATGGAAAATGTTCCAGTTTTTTCCATCTCTCGATTTATGTCAGTAAATTCAGCAACCATCCCATCAACCTAATATAAGCAAGCAAGGTTATAGACACAATTAAGTATGAAAGTTACACCAATTTAGACCAAATGCCTTACACAAATACAAGTACCTGGCGACCATAATGATCAAGAGCAATACTTTGACCAAGAACACTGCCAATTATACGTATTCCATCAACATTCAAGAACTGCAACATTATGTAATCCAATCCACCTTGCATCCATGTATTCAAAGTCGGCTTCTCTCTCACCTCGTATTCTAGCAGTTGCATGATTTAAAAGTCAAGGTTTATAAGTTTTTTTAAACACGAACTACATACGAAACCACTTTCATGTCCATACCATTTTATTACATATTCACCTACCAAGGCTAGAATTTCTCTTGTGCTTTTGACCAATGTATAGAGAGAAAACACATATACTGAAAATAAGAAGACGATGAAGAAGAAACTCACCATCCTTTCTCATTTCAGGAAGCAATCCTGATGCATGGTTTCGTACAATTTTCAAATAATCATCAACCTCATGTTCGCGGACATTAAACAAGACAATAGATCCATATTGAAACACAACCATGTAACAGCAATTACTTCCATTTATGCAAGTGCCCAACGGCTGAAAAGAAAATAAAAAAATTAGTCAATGCTTTCAATAGTACTTTCAACTCAACACGATCCATATCAACAAACAACAATGCTACAAGCAAATCTATAGCATCCACCTATAAGCAAAATACCTTAAATTCAAAAAAGAACTTACACTGAGTTCAGAGAAATTCCCAAACCTAAGTACAACATAGTTAGTCATACGCGAAGTCGGTGGGATGAAATTGCGTTTGTTTTGTTCCACTAAGCTCTTCAAATCCACACTATACACCAAACAATGCAATTCATAAACAAAAAAAATGTTCTTTAAGTCGAAAAAATCGAATTCAATTGACTAAAACATAATTCAATTCAATTGAATCCTATTTTGAAACTCTCATATCCAAATAAAAAAATTAATATTAATAGCAAGCAAGCAAGCGAACCTAGTGGAGAAGAAATAAGCTCGAACAGGAATTGAGGGTTTAGAATCCTCTACCACAGAACGATTTCCAGCGACTTCGCCAACTTCAGTAGCAGAAACCGGCTCAATCCAATCAACATCCGCCGTGTGCTGATTCGGCGGCGGCGGCAGCGGATGCTGAGGCGCAGGGGCAGAGGAAATTGAAGAGACACACCTCAAAATCCCAAAACTAGTAGCGGCACTAGCGGTGGTGGTGGAATCGTAATGCGAACGTCCGCTAAAAGTGGAAATGGAAGATAGGGTTAGGGTTTTAGGGAGGTAAAGACGGCGAGGGTAGGGTTCAAGAAGAGGAAAGGGCAGAGAGTGGTAAGTAGGGTTTGGTGATTGAGCAAATAGGATTGTACGGACCGGCAATCGGATTGCTTTCAGGTGAGTATCGATCGTACGCCACATTTCTATCAGTTTTCTGAGAGAATGAAGCAAAATAGAAAAAGGGTTTTAGCTTTGCTCTGTGATTTCATGGAGGGTTTTGAGAATTTTTGCAGAGTCTCTGATGGTTTTTGGGTCGGAGTTTGGGTTTCGCACACCGGGTATTCGGGTTCAATTTTTTGGTTTTTTAAATTTAATTTTATAAAATTAAGATTATTTTAAAATAATTTAAATTGATCCCTAATAGAGAAATTAAATATTTAGGCAAGTTTGGTGTTTTATTTTTTTTTCTGTTTCTGTAATTAATTATATCGATGAATTTTATTATTTTTTAAGCAATAAATTTGTCATTATTTTAAGTTACTTTATTTATTATTTTCGAAAAAAGCTATTTTATATATTATTTAAATGTAAATAAAATATAAAATAGTAATGAGATATATACATCTAGAAATTAATAGTATTACATGAAATTAAGTTTTTACATAGATCAACAATATTGGAGGAATAGAAATTGGTTGAATGCATAGTTTCATCCCTGAACTTTCCACGATTAGCTTCTAATACTCTTCAATTTTTATTATTTTGTATCGATTCTTAAACTTTTATTTTGAACTTTTTTACCTTTTAATTTGTATTTTTTATTCTATTTGACTTATACAATATCAAAACGGATACAAATTTAATTTTAAATGATTTTAAACACATAAAATGTTAAAATTAGCTTCAAAACAATATAAATAGAATTAAAAATTAATATAAAAAAGTTAGAAAAATTTTATTTTTAAATATATTTTCTCTTTTCATTAAACATTATTTTAATGTATATAAATTTCTCTTGTATTCATATCAATATTGATTTATAAAATACTTCGATTTTATGTATTAAATGTGTTAGATAGATTCAAAATAAAAGTTTAAAGATTGAATAAGACATAATAAAAGTTGAGAAGTGTAAGAGGTTAATTGAATAAAGTTTAAGAGTGAAACTATGCATTTGGCAAATAGAAATTTGTCACTCTCACCTTCATAATGAGGTGAGTTACTCGTTTGACATTAACTTTATCATTTAACTTTTATCATTATTAAAAAGGGTAAAGGTCCAATTTGGAACTGGGCTTTTGACCTAGGAGCATTGGACTTTTTATTTTTTTTCCAATAGGAATTTTTGTTTTCAAAATCTAAACATATTGGACTTTTACTGATTACAATAAAATTTTATAACTTTTTTTTTACAATTAAATCCTATAAACTAATAAAAAACTAATTTTAACGGATATTAACAAATAAAATTGATAATTTTTTAAAAATATATATATAACCTAATTATAAAATTTTAAAAGTTTTTGAACCTATAAAATAATTTTAAAATTTTTTTTAATTTTTTTTTAAAATTTTAAAAATTTAAAAATAAGTGATATAAATTTCAAAAAAATGACCAAATTTATTCGTTAATGTAAACAACAAATTGATTATTTACCTAAAATTTAATTTTAATGGTTGAATAAAAATTTTTAAATTTTATTCATTAGTTTAAATTTTTAAATCTACACAATAATTTTTAAACTTGCATAATGTAAGATGAATATAAAAAATTTTATTCAACTATTAAAATTAAATTTTAGGTCAATTATCAATTCGCTATTTATATTAACGAATAAATTTGGTCATTTTTTTTGAAATTTGTATCATTTGATTGTAAAATTTTAAAAAATTTAAGAAAAATTTTAAAAAATTATTTTATAGGTTTAAAAACTTTTAAAATTCAATAATTATACTATATATATATTTCTAAAAATATTATCAATTTTATTTGTTAGTATATGTTAAAATTAGTTTATAGGACTTAATTGTACTAAAAAAAGTTATAGGATTTTATTGTACTCGATAAAGGTCAAATATGTCTAGATTTTCAAAATAGAAGTTCCTATAGGGCAAAAAAAAACATAAGGTCCAATGTGCTCCTAGGTCAAAAACTGAGGTTCCAAACTGGACCTTTCCCCTTATTAAAAACATAACTTTCATTTAAAAATCGGGATTGAAAGAGCCCTAGAGAGAGGGGGGGGGGGGGATTGGTGTGAATAGGGCTATTGAATAAAAATCGAAATGAAAAATAATTCTTTGCAAGAATTGAAAGAATGTTAAGAAGGAAAAATGATGAACACAAGAATTTAAGGAGTTCGGATTCTCAACAATCCTACGTCTCCACCTAACTTATCCCCAAGTTGGGATTTTCAATCTCATCCAATCTTACTCACAAGATAGAGATTACACAAGAGTTTTATGGCTCACTCTTACAACCTTACAACATGA
>CATIWK010317881.1:0-10607 GCA_949634005.1 Mallotus japonicus | reverse complement strand
AAATCAAAGATAGCCAAAAATCAAGAGAAAAATATTTTCAGTTGTACAAATACACTTCGACAGTTGGTATAGCAATAAAATCCTTTTCAAATTTATGTGAAATGAATGGAAATGGACGTATAGCTTAGGGGGCGCTTGGTTTGTATTCCGGAATCGGAATCGGAATGAGAAGGAATAGGAAAGTGAATGAAAATTTGAAGAAAGCATTTAATTGCACTGAAAAATGATAATGGGAAAACGAATCAAATATCATTTAACAACTAAAATTTATTTTATGAAAATAAATTATAAAAATTATTTACTTTTGATAAATATTTTTTATTCAAACATTTAATGCATATTTTTATTAATTTATATATTTTATTTATAAATTTTAAAAAATAAATATTAATATTTAAATATTTGACCAATTTATAATTAATTTGACTTGATTTCTAAGGAAATCAAAATTCATTCCTTAAGAACAAGAGAGGAATTGTGATTTCCATTGATGGGGTATCACATTCTCATTCTCATATTAATTTTAGTCAACCAAACACTAAAAATTAGAATCGTCCATTTCGATTTTAATTATCACCTTTATTTTTTACCAAACAAACGCAACCTTAGTTATGTTAGGAAATGGCTCAATCACCCAAATGATAGTTCAGTGAATAGTACTAGAAAGTCCAAAACACACTCCCTTCTTTAGATCTGATATAGATAAAAGATTATGAATTTACAGTTCAATTCAACAATATGTAATTTTTTTAATTGAAATTTCCAGATCTTTTCTAGTATTTTCTTGGTAGAAAAAACATTGACCAAATCTTATTGTGTCATTAATTGCAAGACAGAAATAGTGCCACTATAACATGTTAGTCCATGTGAGTTTTCTGTTTAAATCAGGTACTAAAATCACATCACATATATTTTATAGAACATAATGACCATTGAAGCTTTTCAGCTGTGGAAAGATTTTCAAGCAAACCCCAATTTTTTCTTCTCTTCATGCAAGACTACAATTCCACTGTTATACTAGCTAATCACTATTTCTGATTGACCAAGTTCGAATTTTTGAAATTGCACAGCAGGGTATGATTTTCCTTTCTCTTTGAATGCTTTATCGTAAGAATCACTTTTTTTTTTTTCCGAAGAAGAGAATATCATTACTAAAAAAAATCATTACTGAGATAAAAAAAAAAATAACACATAACATATAAAAATTATTAAAAACGGTAGAATCAACCCGTCCAAGTAAGAACAGAACAAAATATAAATTTGACAATGTAAAATTTGTACCTAATAGACAACCAAAATAAAAATTCATTTAAAAATTAAATGAAGAAAACGCAGAATTTTAGTATCCATATAACTTTTATTCATGGAAATTGACCGATTAGATGCTTGATTTTCGAGTAGATCGGACCAAAACATCAATACCTTATGCAGAGGAGTGGCATTCAAGCTCACTTTGACAGATCTGGAAGTCTTGTGAAGAAACTTCATATATTGAGTAGATCAAGCCGAAAATTCTTTAAAATAGGAACAAATCTCTATTGTAAGAACAACAAGGAGAAGTAAACTCTTAACAACAATTTATTCATAACTAAGATATGAAGAAAAACTATAATAAATCTGAAGAAATATTTTAGATCTACGATGAAAAGCAAGAAAAAAGGGGTGGAGAGGAGGTTTTTTGACCAAAAATAGCTAAAATAAAAACCCCTCTCAAAACTAGATGAACCAGGAATAGGAGCAAAGGCGAGAGGAAGAAGAAGGAGAAGAAAGAAAGAAAGAAAAGTTCAAAGTCTACATTTCTATTTATGTTTTTTAAGTGGGTTAAGAAGAAGATAAAACATGTAAAACATGAACTTGCTATTTTATTAACTAAATATAGAAAAACTTAATACTAATTTAAAAAAATTAATACTAATAAAATTAATACTAATTTAAAAAAATTTAATCTCTGAAACCGAAACTTCCCATTATAAAATAATCTCACACATAAATTCAGCGATGTATGAACTAACTCTTTAAATTAGTTATTTTTATTCTCCGGTACCATTAGCTCAAAATAATAATACCAAACAAATCAATTCAAGGCTCACTTTCATTTAGTTACATGATAAACTTAAAGTAAATTTAAAATTATATTTTATATGTAATTAATAGATATTATTTTTTATATTCTTAAACATACTATATATAAAATATGAAAAAGAATAACTCAATTTATTTATAAAATTTTGTTTACTTATCTGAAAATATAAAAATTTTTTCTGGGTAAATTGATGCCCAGTCTAGTTGAAAAATTAAATTAAAAGCAATAAACTGCCTTAGATTAATTATGATGGTTATTTTGGAATTTTTTTTTTATATTCAATAAATTGCATCCAACCATTATATATACCGTTAATGTTTCACATTTAAATATTTGATAAATGCCAAATATTTAAATAGTTAAAAAAATATACAGTTTCCAAAAACATAGTTTTTTTTTTTTTGAAAATTTTAATAATCTAAAACACACACACAGTACAGTGACACCACACGTCATCTAACAAAATTATGACAATTTATTAGATGCGAAATTGTATATATACTACACACATTCAAAATTGTTCCAAAAAACATAGTTAAAAAATACATTGCAATACATTAATTTATTTATTAGTAGGATGCAATATATTGCAAAAAAAAATTCAAAATTAAAAGAGAAAAAGATATTTACTTTCTATCCAATCTTTCAATTCGATGGAGTTTAGGCCAAAATTTAAGGAGGCCCGTAAATGTGTATATCAGTTTGACTAAAAGCAATGAATTTTGAGAAGAGAAATCTGAAAAAAATGTGTTATGTTGGTTCTTTTTTTTCGAGCATGTCACAGACCATAACATGACAGATGTGTTTTTTTGGTCAAGACAGCAAAAGTAGCTAGGAAAGTAGCTATAGGAACTGTTTATAGATCCAAGCAAAATTCAACACCATGGAAAGTTTTCTTCCACCATGCACGGCATGCAACTATATTTGCTTTCCTTACTTTCCTATTTTCTAATAGTAATTGCACTTTGATTCAAAAAAAAAAAAAATAGTAATTGCACTTAGCATCATTTTCTTTTATTGGATAATGCATATATTAAAGTTTTTCTTTTATTTTTTTTAATAAGGAAGTCATATGTGCTAAGTATCATTGCACTTGTGGGCATCTCTTCTCTTTCAAATAGATAATGGCATGATCAGTGAGGGAGTAATCAAATGGTAACTCTTTTTCAATAGCATCATGAATTATAGGGTTCGATTCCTACCAATATCGATATAAAAGGGGAGAGCTGCTCCCTGTTATGCTAAAGTCATGTGACCTCCCAATTTACCAAAAAAAAATAGACAATGATATGATTCGAATCTTATATCTCTTGATATCTTTCGAGAAAAATTATCACTTGATCACCACTCCCTCACTTGCTATCAAAGCTTCTTATTTAATATATGAATTATAATTAAAAATTCCTCAAATAAAAATAAATAGAAATTATATTAAAATAAAATTCAAATACCCATAATCTTTATTTTCTTTCAAATATAAAAAGAATATCTCAATGCTATGGGTATTAAAAATTTAAAGAGAAAATGTTGGAAATGACTAGTTAAGACTCATTAGTGTCGACAAACTCTAATCCTCCATGTTGATTAGCAAGTTTTATATAGTTAATTAGTTTTAATTACATTTTGTTAAAAAGTGCATTAGAGCTTCCGACATACAATAAGTGATGTTCTAGCACATGTGCCGACTTTGTTTACAAGTAAGGACTTTTTTTTTAACTAGTATAGATTGCTAGATCTCCTAATTTGAAATGGAAAAGTTAGGGATTAGAGGATCAAACTATACTTTTAATTAAATATTTTAACTTCATAATAAAATATTTTATCATCCGTTCTAAACAGATCAGTCAAAGTAAGGATTTATTTACTTTTTTTTTTTAGTAAATTGAGAGGTCAAATAACTTTAGCATTGATGAAATGTATAACAGATGGTAGCCCTTCCCTTTTAAATTAATAATGGCAGAAATCGAACTCTGCACCTTAAGATACTCTTAAAGAGAAGTTATCACGTAACTACTCCCTTACTGGCAAAGACTTGTTTACTTTGAAGTAGTATACATTGCTTTTATATATCTTCCAACTAGAATTACTGTTCATTTGCAATGATTTCTCAACAAACATTTTCCTTTCTGGTCCTAACTAATTCATTTAGAACCACACGCCCACTTTATGTGTAATTATTTCTTACAGTTTGGTCAATGAGACACAATATGTTCATTCATCTTTATTTGTTAGTTACAGATGTGACCATAGCTTATCAATTAGTTAATTTAGTTGATCTATCAAAAAAAAAAGCATTCTTAAAATTTTCTTTCTTTTTTTTATAAATTTCAAAACTTAAAACTTCCTCTTAATGAAGCTCTTGTGATTTCTCTCAAAAAAAATATATATATTCGAAAAATGAATAATTTTTTACTGATGTTAATGTACAAATTTATTCAAATAATAGCTTGACTTGAAGTGGAATCAGAGCTGAGTTTTTAAAATTTTATGTCTAATTTTTTTTTAATGAACTTGAATAAATTGGAAAAATACCCAAATTCATGAGCAAGGCTAGTAACATATGAAAACATTCAAACTTATTTCTCTTAAAAGAAACTCAAGATAAAGTATTAAATTCTATTTTGTATCTCATAGTTCCCATCCCTTTTAGAGCTTCTAAAGAATAAAATTAATAATAGATTATATAAATTTTTACTTTCACATTTAAGCATACAAATTAATCCTCACATGTTGATAGCTACTTAAAATGTTTAAATACAAAATATAATTATGTAGATTGACATGGATTAATGATAAAAAGAAAAAGTTCAACACTATTATAGCTCTGTAATGAAATCATATGTGCATGTAGGAATTAATTATAATTTTTTAAGGAAATTTTGTTCTTGTTGTGGAATCTACAAATTATAATTTAAATAGGCTAATCCTTAAGGAATCATAAAATAAAATAATAATAAAAGGTAAATATGAGCCACATACATCAAGAATTTCTAGTGAAGTGTTAAAAAAAATAACCAATAAGAAATCACCTAACGGAGAGTTATTCTTATTTAAATTATATATCGATTTTATATTTTAATATATACAGTCGCATTAAATTAGTTATTGGAATATCTTTCAATGTCTTTGTGGTTCTGTATGGTATGAACTGCATGCATTAGTTAGAGTAGTAAACTTTAGAAAAAAAAAAATGAAGTTATAATTTCATTGACTATAGTCGAGAGTGTGCTTCAACTATATGATGAAAAAAAAAGTTTATTTTTTTCTTCTAAAGTCTTTCTTTTTATAAATATATTATCCTTTAATTAAGAAGGCTTTAATCAAAGTTGGTTTAGAGAGATTTTGGCAAAAAAACTCCCTTCATTTCCGCGCTATGATAATAATATAAAGGACGCAATAATCTAGACTTAGGAAGAACTCTAGCTACCTACTTCTACTGTTCTACATATGCAAGTGGCCACTATATGTTGCTAGAAATAATCATTCACATGCTCTTTCAAAACATTACAATCAAATTTAAGATTTTATAAGGACCCACTTACTAGAAAGAGGCCCTTGTTTTCTTGTACAAGAATTTTTTTTTTTTTTTTTAAAAAAAAGAAAATTTAGAAGATGAAATACCAGTAAAGATATTTCTCTTTTTTAAAACATATTGTCTCCATCTATCTATATATTTAATCAACATATAGTACGATCCTATTTATATAGTTCATTAATAAATTACTAATATATTTTTGTTAAAATCAAATAATTTAAATATATATCAGTTATTCAGTTCTCTACTATAAAAAATTTAAAACATATATTAATCACATGTTATATATATATATATATATATCAAATTAATATTTTGACCTTAAAATTTTGCTAGATAAATTATTAATGATGGATAAATAAGCAATGTAATATATCTACTTTTTTTTTTTTATCAAATGGAGTGTTACAACAAGATATTACAATATATATATATATATATATATATATATATATATATATATCATAGTGGGGGTGGATAAAGGACACACATGATTCTTGTCATGCCCCCACTAGGTATTGAACCGATGACCTAAGGGTCATGGGTGGTAATATATCTACTTTTTGTTCCCTTCAATTCTGATAGATTAAATTTGTAATGCCCAAAAATAAATCCTCATACAAACAAGGTAAAGTTTCTTTCTTTTGTGTCTTTTTTTTTTCTCTCTTTATTTCCCCTAACAAGGTGAGAGCATTTCTTATTAATAGAGAAATTTATTATAAATATTAATGAATTATAGATTAAAAAATAATTTTTCCATTTCAATTATGTACAATTTAATAATAAAATAATATACAATTTTATTTTAATATGTTTTAAAAATTAAGCAACCAATAGATCACTCACTCAAAAGAGTTAAATATTCATTTACAATGCATTAATCACTTGTGGGCTTCTTCATTAATTGTTTTTGTTGTGTGTTTTTTTCTTTTCTTTGTTAGTAAGGAAAGCATGCATGTGAATCATGAATTAAAAGAATTTTGCTGTCCAAAAATTGAAAAGGATTTAATTTATGACCAAAAAAAAAAAAGAAAAGGATTTAATTCGTTTCCAAATCACATGAGTCCTTAAGTTTTTTTTTAATAGAAAAGTTATATGAACTAAATTTTGATAAACTGTATAATAAGGGCAGCCCTCTCCTTTTAAATTAACGACAGCATGAATCAAATTGTACACTTCAGAATGCCCTTAAAAAGGAATTACTACTTTACTACTTCTTCAGTGGCAAAAATTTTTTTACTTCAATGACTTCATATCCTACAACATAATATTATAAATACAAATAAGTATCTTGTGGTTATACGCACTTTCACTTAAAGGTTTATGGTTTTTCTCATACTATTTAGAGGTATGTGGTTTCATTTGCTAACACTTTAATACTCTACTAACTAGCACCATCTTAATTTTGTCATGAAACTTTAATATAACACTCCCTTTCAATAATACAAATATTTTACATGTGATTTACCATTAATGTAACTACTTAGATACTTTTAAAAATATTACAAATTTATTTTAAAAATTATTTCTTTTATTCATAATAAAATTAAAAATGCATCTTATTTTTATTTTATTGTGAATTTCTTTTACTTAGCTAAATGTTATACTACTTAGTAAATAAATTTAATATTAAAAATTCATATTATTTTATATAACAATATTACTGAGTAGGGTACCAAAATATAAATAGAATTAAACCACAGACCCTTAAATATTATAAAAAATACCATAGTCCTTTAAGTGAAAAAGTGCCTAAACACATGATATTTTATTGTACTTTTCCCTAATATTATTTCATTCATAACATGTCCGGCTTATATATATATATTACAAATTTTACTATTTTTAATTCTATATTGTCCAAAAAAGTTTAAAGTATTTTGGAAAATCAATTTTTATATGTAATTTTATTTTTAATTCATATACAAATAGCAGATTTATCTTATAATTAGCCAAAAAAATAAATTAATTTTTAATTTTTAATAAAATTAAAAAATAATAAAATACATTTTTATTGGATAAATTTGTAAAAATAATGTAAATATGGGCGTAATCTTTTAAATGTATAAATAATATATTACTAGTAAAAATATAAAATTAGATACTAAAAGGAATATGTAAAAAAAAATTTGAAGTTAAAAATAGAGCAATAAACTGGAATAAAATTAGGGTAAAATTTATCGGATTTTAGAGTTACGTGTTGGAAAGGTGGACATCTAAGCATTATTCACTCGCACAAAACTCCAATTGAACAAATGTAGCTTCACTCGTACCTCGCTCTACTAAATAATTAATGACGTAAATTCAATCTCAAGATTGTTCATTAAAGAGGTTTTAGTGGTGTATCAAAAATAGTTGATTTTATCTAAATTTTATGTGCTAAACTCACTCGTTTTTTCTTAATACAAAACATAATATATCAATTCTGAGATAACTTAAAATTAAAATATATCAATAAAAAATGAGCACAAAAATTGAGTGTAAATGATTGATAAATTAGATAATGGAGAATAGTCTACTTATAAATCAGATAAAAATTAATTTTATAAATGAATATAAATATATTTTATATTTTATATTTTATATTTTAGAATATTTTAATAAAAACGCTCATATTATATCAAATTTTTTTGTAAAAAATTAAATAAAATTAATTACAATTAAAATATTATCTGAATTTTTAAATTTGTAATATACATATTTTAAATTTAATTATTAAATATAATACATCCATCCAAATTAAGCAAGAATTTCCGGAAAAGCAAAACTTTCACATCAATCTTGAGGAAAGGCAATGGGATTAAAAAGTCAACAATATAGACAACACATGAGATCACACACCACGCCAGTGACAGGTCATGAATCTGGGCTGTCTTGGTCCATTGGAAGATCCAGGCCGACACTCAATGCTCTCTTATAGGCTATAGCATCGACATATAGATATTTTTTTTAGAAATTTATCAAAAATGTCTCATTTTTATACTTTTTAATTAAATTGCATCCAATTTTGTTATTTACATTCATACTTTTTTTTTTATTTACAAGTATATCCTTTTTTTCTTTTATTTTATTTTTTGAGGAATTTCAATTTTTTTCTCATTCCTTTTTTTTTTCCTTCTCTCCTTTTTATTCTTTTTTTCTCTTTTTTATATTTTTATTTTCTCATTTTTTCCTCATCCTTTTTCTTTTTCCTTTTTTTAATTAATGGAGCAATAACCAATATCATTGGCTTGTATTTACATTTTTTTTTTGAGATTATACTAAATATCTCATTGCATAAATTTTTAAACATTTTATGATATTTATTTATTTTTTCTTTTATGAGCTCTTAAGTTACTTTTTACTAGTGTTTTTTTAATAATTAGGAACATTCTTCTTGTTCATTTACATGAAAAAAAGGAAAAATGATGATATATGACATGGATCCATTTTTATTATTTTTCTTTTTTGACATTTGAGTTAAAATTCTTTTTGTATACTTTATAGAGCAAAATTCTTATTTTTCCTCCCATGAATTTAATTTCGAATTAACTGGAAAGTTATCTGACCTGTTATTATTATTATTATTATTATTAGACTCATACTAGTGAAAAAGTGAAAATAATGTCCCTAAGTGCGATTTCATTGTTCTTAATTTTGCTTTCACATTTTTGTATATATGTAATTTGAAAAGTATGATTTTTTTTAAAAAAAATTTTTTCCTGGGGAAAAGAAGTGTACTAAGTCTGCATTTTTATTTATTTTTATTTTTATTAATAAATGATAATTGCATGATAAAAATAGAGTGATTATTTTTTTAATTATATAAAAATACATGGGTATGATATAGGACATACAAATTAATAGAAAATTTTGAATAAATAAATAAAATAAACACACAAAGAACTTTTTCTTCCTCCATTGTACGTCACTAATGCCACCTCTATTCTGTACGGAGCATAAAACGAACACACAATAATTAAAAAATTGCTATTTTTGGGCTCAATTTCAACTAATTCTTATTTTGTTTTTTGTTTTGGTTTTAAGTATTAATACATATATAGGTGATGTCCTCTATTTCAAAGATTATGGCAAAAACAATGACGGACAATATAAATGATATATGAAAAAGGGATAACAACAATTTGAGGTCTATAAGTTGTATCCGTTTTTAAATAAGGTCTGTATGTTCAATTTTTTACGATTGAGGCCTATAAGAATTTAAAAATTTTTCCATTAGTCCTAGTCCGTTATCTCTAACGGAAGTTGCATATGTGGCACAATTTATGCACACGTGGCTGCTGATGTCATTTCTTCTACTCCATATGGACTAACATGTGTCATCCTATTTATCTTCTCAGGTTGGACCCCCGAACTACAATCATTGCCCAACAGAGAACCAATTTAAATCACCGAATAAAATAATAATAAATATCAATAATTTGCCAAAAATTATAAAATCTCATTTAAATATCACAAATCAATTTATCGACATAATAAAAGCATAAAAGATATTTATTTACAAAATACATAATAAAAACCTCATTACAATTAAATTATATTAATAAAAATCTATTCTTCAAATATTCGAAATTAAATAGCACAAATTACAAGCAATTATTTAAATTGCCAAAAATATAATAAAAATAACTAAAAACTCATTTAATCTTAAAAATAATAAATAAAACTATTATTCAAATATTTTCTCGGAAATTATTATTAACTAGCTAAAAATAATAAATAATTCATAAAAATTAATTTAATAATTTTTTATTATTCAAAAACTGCACAGAACATAATAACTAATAATAATTTCAATTAAAATATAAAAATTACTGATTTTTCCAAAAATTCATTTTTTTCACAAAAACATTCAAAAATTCATAATAAAAATTCGGTACGTAATTTAAATAAACTTCCTTCACGAAACTTGCTCTAAATAATACGTAGAATTTAATAAAAATACGAAAATTTCCGAACCCGGGACTGTGTGAACAGTAACCGAGACCC